>CAEGAG010107410.1:0-27227 GCA_903067065.1 Brachyrhaphis terrabensis | reverse complement strand
CTGTGCTGTAGAAGTGACTAGCGGCGTAATCATGCAATTTCCTTATCACTAGATGGCAGTAGGTACATAGCATTGTATGTTAAAACAAGATAATTAGTGATAAGAATTAATATATATTTTGTTTACATTTTGGTTGGTGGTGTGCCTCGTGATTCTTTCAATGAAAACAATGTACCTTGGCTCAAAAAAGGTTGAAAAACACTGCTCTAGAACAGCGGTCTCAATCTCAGCAGTGATCCATATTTTGGGTTCAGTACTGAGCATAATCTACCTGATTAAAAACAAAAGGGTGTTTTGGCAATGACATCCTTGCTGACATGCGTAGGTGGGTTTCTGAAGAGACTGGACACACCACAGTCATATGACGTCAGAGTTCAGTGCTCAGGCACCCGTTACATCTGGCACAAGCCAGGAAGCAGTACACCTGTGTAGTTTGAAGGTGAGTACTAGAAAATTGGAAAGGTTTGTAGCTTAAGGGTGTTTTCACACATGATAATCCGGTAGACCTGGTTTGATTAGGGATTAAGATTACAACAGTTGTTGCATCTTCATTGCTTTCACACTGCACTGTCTCACTAAACTCAACTGGTTCCCCTCCCCGCCTGTGGTGGCGCTGCACCAAGAACCACTGAAGGAAACGACACAAAAACCTCTGAACAAGACACTGAGCGCAACATCCTTCTTCACAAAGTGTAAATCGAAATGTACTAGTGTCAGAGTATTGTTAGATTCTTGCATTTGTTTAGGTTGTATTACCCAGAATGCCCTGCGCTGTAGTTAACTTCCTGCTTTTGAAGTGGCCTCTGGTCTGATTGGCATTCACATATGCTTTCTAAACGTCACTGAACTGAGTCTTGGGTTTTTAGATGGACCAGAGTTTGCTTTGCGCTCCATCAGATGTTGATTGCGTTCGCACATCTTCCCACTTTCTAGGAAGATTAACTAGGGTTCAGTTAAACTGGACTAAACAGGACTGGTGTGAATGTAGAGACCAAAGGAGCTTAAGGAAGACTCAGTGGACACTAAGAATACGGTAGAGATACTGAGTCGCCGAGAAGACTTTTTGACCAGAGTTTGACAGACAAATTTGAGGGTAAAGTGAAGAAGTGCAACACACAATCGATTACAAGAACCTGGCATTAAGAACCTGGGGAACCACATGACTATGGTTTATGCAGATTTCAGATGTTATCAAACAAGAAGCAAAAATAGTTTATAGACCCTTGAGGAGAGATACTTTATGAGACCTACAGGACCAGTAAAGAGGGAGTAAGATCAATTTGTGTGTCATTTGCAGAAAAGCAGTCTTTGTACTGATCATGATTGAAAGGTCCCAGATACAAGTGGCTGAAATTAGCTTCCCAATAGGGTGACAAAAATTGATCTAGAACAAGAGGGGATGTTTTTCAGAGTGTTTGGGAACGAGTGTTGCTGGAAAAAGGAACAACCTGGACTTGTTCACCTACAACCTGATCTTGCATTATAGATAGATATATTCATTAGTTTATTTACAATTATTAGAGGATATTTTCTATCTCGAGCAATATTTAATTTGACAAACAAGCTAAAATAAACATGTTTAACACCATGTGCTCAATCCTTACTGAATAAAGAGAATAAAGCGTTCTGCTCTCACTGTAGCACTGTTATACCAAAATGCATTGTTTCTTTATAGAACTCATGATTAAAGTCATTCAGATCTCTTAAACAAGGAATCTGGGCCGTTTAAATGATCATTCTTACATTTTATGGCCCTTTTCAGACCTGCTTGCCTACAAAGGTTTAACGCAATGCAGACCTTTGCCACAAAAAAAACCCCGAGGGTGTAATTCAAAAGGCCCCCTTGTGTGTTTGTTATATAGCAAGTCCCCACAGCCAAGAGCCTCCCGTCCCCCACTGGTTGGTAACAGTTTACTTCCCTGTTCCGCCTGACTGGAACATGGTAGACATGGGCCTTGTGTTTGATGGGATCTGGTTGCACTGGCAATATAAACCCACTGCAGATGGGGAGAAATAACAGAGCACTCACATACTTGTACAGAAAGCACATTCTGTATGTTGCCTAACTAGGTCTATTTCTTACTGACGATTTGTATTTAATTGGTTTAAGAAGGATGTTATTAATATTGAATGGACATATCTTTCAAAAAATGTGGAATAAAAATTTAAAATAGAGGAAACACAGGGTGTTATGTCTGAGAATGTCTGGCACAATAAAAGTTGGCAGCAGCAATCAGAGTTTAAGGGCCAACAGAGTCTCAGATATGAATCTCACTCAAGCACAGTAACCTCTGACATCCTCCCAGAACCCCCTCGAGGGGTGCAGTGCAGTTATTGTCTCCATCTTTCGGCCCAACTCTCCCTGACCTCCTCCGTCTTCCGTCTGAACAAGTCCATTAAAGACATTTATTTCAATTCTGCAACAACTCTCCGCACATAAACTAATCCCATTCTCCCCAGTGATCTATTTCCCCCCTCCGTCGCTATCGTCCATTCATGCACCAGACAGAGCCATCGATTCATCGGCCGGACGTGACCATACTGCGTTAAAATGCAGGGACGATAGAAGAAGCAGAGAATCAACTGAAAAGCAGAGTGGCCTGGGGTCAGGGTGGAGGAATGGGAACATCCAAACAACTTCAGGCCTCTATGACCATTGCAGGACATTCAGAGCCTCCAGGCAATTGGTACAAGTTGTCAAAGGATCACCAATTAGTCACCCACTGTAAGCTGAAACATATTTCATGTTTTGAGTCATGGGAAAATGGCTTCTTTTAAAGCCAACATCAATTAATCGTGCATTAAAAGGAGCAGTCATTTCAGTGCAATTCATATTTTTACTTTTGCTAGTATTTTGTTTTGTATTGTTTTTGGTTAAATTCACATGCTTAAAGCTGCAAATGTGACTTCCAGATGTCTTTTTGGTCGGTCGGGGAAGGAAGTCGCCAAATAGAGTCCAACAGATTACAGTACAATGAGTTCAATTATGAGGATGGAAGTTGCCACTTGCTCAAACAAGACAGCACTGTCCAACAGGAAGACACTTCAGTGGCTCTGTTTACTGATACAACTTTTTGCTCTGGTCAGTGACATGCCTCCAGGATACACATTTAGCCATGTGCATGCATGTCTTTTCATTAAATGGACAGCTCTGGCGGGAAAGGAAACCAGTTGCTTTTGTGAATGCCAGAATCCTGGCTCCACAATGTTCTTAAAACCCCACAGGAAAATCTCAATATTTCCTAAAAGCATTTATTCCAGCTTCTTGACACTCAATCATGACTTCACCTCACAACATAACAACAAACAAAGCAAAATGTTACCGGATGACACTTGGGCTTCGGGGTCTTCACAGAGACACATGGGCTCTTCCCTTTTAAAATCCTCCAAGACTCACTCCCTTTCCTTCTCAGTCTCCAGAGACTCCCCAGTCACGGATGAAGGTGGTAGTGGGAGGAAACTTTAAGACTCCCCCTTCTCTAATGTTTTCACATAGAGTAAATATTTCACTGCTAAAGTTTGTGAAAAACTGCTTTCAATGCATTGACTGGTTTCGACAATTTTATGGTTCCTTCAGTCTAAACTGTTCCTAAAGATTCTTTTTCTACATTTTGAAGTACAACCACTATCAAACCCTTGAAAAACAGTTAGTTGAATTTAAGTCTGAGACTCTGAAAACAACTTTAGCATCAATAGCAAGCTGTAATACAGTCAGTCTCTCAGTATTAATGAAGATCAGGTGAGGTTTGATAGTGTGTCATGGTGAGGGAACAATCATCTCATCCTGAATGTGAACAACACAAAGGAGATGATTGTTGATTCAGGAGGAACAGAAACAGAGGTGGTTTAGGAATATAAATACCTCGGTGTTCAACAATCTGGATAACAGACTGGACTGGAGACGCAACAGTGAAGCCGTCTATAAGAAGGGACAGAGCAGACTGGAGGAAGCTAAGATCCTTCAAGGTTTGCAGCAAGATGTTGAAGATCTTCTATAAGTCTGTTGATGAGATCATCATCTGTTGGGGCAGCAGCATCAGAATCAGGGACCTAAAAAGGGTCAACACCCTGATAAAGAAGGCTGGTCCTGATGATGCAAAGAAGGATTCTTCATAGGATCAAAAAAATGATGGACAACCCTGAACATCCTCCTGGAAACTGTCTTGGGAAAACAGAGTATCTTCAGTCAGACCGCTACACGAGACCTTGTCTGCCAACAGCCATCACCATCTTCAATAACTCTTTGACGAAATTGAGTTAATTAGTTACAACAACATTTAATTTCCCTTTGGGACCAATAAAGTATTTCTGAATTAGAATTTGAATTGATACGACGATGAAGACATGAGGATGAGGGGGCTGATGGGAAAGCAGCAGTGGAAGTCATAAATCAAAGGTCATTGTCGATGCCAAAGAATGAGTGAACTGGCCAGTGGGAGGAGTGGGAGTGGGGGCTCGGCGGATAAGAGACTGGAGGGAGATCAGGGTGCGGTCACTGTGATGTAATCCAATGGACATCTGTGCTTCAGTGACAGACAAGACACACTGTGTCCCACACATACTTACACACACACACACTTCCCAAAGAGCTGCAGTGCGGTCCCTGACTGGGAGCCAGAGGCTTGGCACTAATGAGACTAAATGAGGCTCTGTGAGGAGGTCACAGCCTGTCAAACAATCTGTCAGACAGCTGGTTAAAATATTGCTCCAGTTTAGTCGAGTCAGAGCAAGAAAAGCACCAAAAGAGCCATAATATCCCTCCTGCATCCAACCACCACTAATCAAGTCTAATTTTAGGACCTAAATTAGGCGATTTTATAGGGTGTATTTTGAGTTATTGCCTAAAAATTTTACATATAAACCCTATTCTGTGAGTCCCATTTGGGAATGTGCAACCTAAGTCTTATAATAAGTGTTAATTAGCACACTTCCTGTTTGTCATTTCGTCTCCTGTTTATTTGAAACAGGACACGCTTGTTTTTGCAGCATCCACGTTTTAAGATGCCATGGATCGGGTGACGAGGGAATAAGAGGGCGAAAGAACCAGCTGCAGAATCTAAGATCCAGACTTTCGGAAAATGCTGAGTCACCGGTTGCTGTGGCGATTGTATGGCTTTCCTACAGAGCAGGGTGACCAAGAGTATTCAGATGGCAGCAAAAACAAAACAAAAAATTCTGGACATTTTTTGTGACGAATTGTGTTGAAAATTGTATGTTTGTATTGTTTATGTTGATGTATGTTTTTACATTTTTAGCCAGAAGTTAGAATTTCCTCATATTTTTTGCTTTCGGTTAAGACGTCTGTTTTTAGACCTTAAAGGAGGCATTGGTTGTTTTGACGTCCATCATGGTGGAGTGGGCGGAGTCCTGGAGAGCGTGACGTCACGTGCAAAGGGTGTACAGATCCAGGAGGGTTTGAACGGTACAGATTGAGTGAAGTTTATTTGACTTTAGGTGCGATAGGCTTCTCTCAAAAACAAACAGGACCAACTCTGTTTGCTGTGTGTTTTAGCAGCTGTGACCTCCTGTACGACTCAGCTTGACCTTATCTTTGCTGCCTTTGGGGGATTCCTGCTCCTCCAGTGACAGGCGGCGAGTGGATTGAAGTCACAGCTACTTTTAATGTGGCGCTTAAATGAGAGTAGAATTAGGTTCATGGTTCGTCTCTTTCAAGTTTATAGGGACATTTGCAGTGCAGGTGCCAGACAGAGAGATATGCTGGACAATGGTTTCCACACACTCACACGTTTACACAAACCAGATCGTGTGTGAGTCCAAAAACAGAGACAACACAGTCCTTCTGGCCCGCCAAACCGAGACTTGGACCCGAGGATTTCCATGACTCAGGAGCTGAGACGATGATTTCCTTGTTGCCATAGATACCTCCGATGACAAAATATTGTCAGAGAAGAATTCGTGACAAAGTATTTCAGCAGCTGCTCTATGACCAAAGAAATGTAGTCGTAACAGTCCCAATGGGGATTTTGAAACTCTTCGTAGTGTAATTATAAACGTAGAAGTGAAGACCGAGACAAAGCATCAGCCGCTTTGTTCCTCTGGACACACAGTTATACCTTTGAATAACACAGAAACACTGAGTTTTTAAAGGTAAAATACATGCAAACAGACCCATGTAACTGGAAAAACTAATGAAAAACAAAAAGGACATTTAATTTTAGGATACAGATTAAGATGAAGTGTAAAAAGAAAATGTAACTACCAGGAATATTTGAAACAACTAGTAACGATGGAGCCTTTCTAAAGAAAACTCAAAAACAGCTCAGGAAAAAGAATTAAGAGCCCACTGCACTGAACCCATTGAAAACTTCATGGTTATTCCACCAAATATTGATTTCTGAACTTTTAAACATTAGTATTGTTGTTTATAAATGAATATGATTTTATTATTTGAGGTCTGAAAGCACCGCATCTTTTTCATTATTTTGACCATTTCTCATTTTTTGCAAATAAATACTAAATCTTTGCTTGGACTTTCGGAGACATGTCAGTAGTTCATAAAAAATAAAAGAACAATGTTCATTTTACTCAAATACATCTATAAAAAGAAGTAAAATCAGAGACACTGATAATATTAAGTGGTCTCTTAATTCTTAAAAATGGTAATTTACCAGTTTATTTATTAAGTATAGAGAATTTATGTAGTACTGAACAAACATATACAGATAGGTAAAGACATTCTGACTTCTGTAATGCCAATAAATATTTTCTTGACAAGTTATTTTAAAGAGAATTAATAAAAATTGCTAAATAATTCCTTCAAAAGTTAAAAAGCAATTGTTTATTATTATTATTTAGTGGATGCCGTCTCGTTTCCAATCAGAAACAAACATTTTTACTGGGTGAAAGTGATTTTACAGCATGCAGATACATTGTTGTATCTGTTATTTTGTCTTTTCATGCGACCGCAATGAAGACAGTTTGAACTTTTTCAGTGTACAGCTTATGTAACAGTGTTAACATGATTCTGCCTCCTTTTGGGTCCCAAAATGCCAATAAACATGACATGAACATAATATTCACATCCTTTATGACTCTAGGCAAACTTCTGACTGTAATTGTGCGATGGTGCTTTCCGTACTTTAGAAATCTGCTGCTCTGAATGTAACTTTGGAAAAAGTCCAAACCAAACTGTCTTGATAATCTCAGGAATTAGTTTTGTCTAACTGGGGTTTTTATTTAAAAGAGTTTATTACTTATACATGAATAAACATGTTTTCTGAAAAACAGTGAGGATGGCATAATTTGGCAAAAATAAGAGTATTTAAAAAGTAATGTGTCTGAAATACAAATCAAAGTTTTAAATTAAGGCATTAAAAGTATTTTTTTCCAAACTGGGTCCATTTACAACGTCTGAATGGTGAGAAGAGTTTGACAAAGCAACACAAACTGTGTGCAGAAGAAGTCTATCTGTGGCGATTTACCCACAGTGAGGGGTCAGAGGTCAGACTGGCTGGGTTTAGCTTGGATCATTGGGATTCCCCTTTGGTCTTTATCCTCAGGACCCCTCCGTGAGACAGGTCAGCCATATAAACATCACACTGGCTGCCCCTTGCTATGCCTGACAAATAATCACAGAACAATAGCTGTGGCTGCTTCAACCAGCAATCGCTGTTTGGTGGCTGCCTTTGTGGCTCCTTGTGATTCATGTGTCCACTTTCTTTAAACCTGTCACCAACCACCCAACTGAAGTATTGATCAGCACAAACATGAGTGCTGCTTGCTTCTTTAGAAAGCATTCACTAGCTGAATTTCCATTGATTATAGAGTTGTGCGAAATTGTGGGTTTTTTTACATTTGCGGAATATTGATGAAGTTTTGTGCACATTTGTTTGAAATGTGCACAAAATGTTGGTGCACATTTTGCACTAAAGCGCAACTAGGAAGCTGAAAACACAACTAGGAAGTGGTAGGATGTTTTTTAGAGTTATTGCATGAGCAAACGTATTTACATGTGATTTTAATTGCATTTCTTATTTAATTTGAACCAAAACTGCAAAACTGCTTTTTCAACATTAGCAGGATATTGATAAAGTTTTGGAAATGCAGAAGTGTAATAGAAACGCAACTATGAAGTGGTAGGAGGAAGATGGGATGCTTTTTATTTACTTTATTCATGTGTGACTTTAATTGTGTTTCTTACTTAACGGAAACAGCAAAATTGCAAAATTGTGATTTTTCAACATTAGCAGAATATTGATAAAGTTTTGCCCACATTTGTAATGAAAACAACTAGGATATGGTTGGAGGATAATGGCTTGATCTTTATTGACTATTGGGTGAAAAACTTATTCAGGTGTGATTTTATTAGCGTTTCTTGTTTAATAGAAACACCTCAATTGGAAAACTGTGTAATGAAAACTCAACTAGGAAGTGATAGGAAGATGATGGCAAGACATGTTTTTTAATTACTTATTGTGTGAACAAACTCAATCAAAAGTAACTTTACTGTTAGTATTTACTGGAAACACAGCAATTGCAAAATTTCAAAACTTTTTGCAGACATTTGTGATGGAAACACAACAAGTGAGGCGAACGCATTGGCCAGCTGCTCGTGGACATGTTTGTGTCTCATTTCTTTTTGCCCTCTCTACTTTTTGATTCTGATCCTCCTAATTAAACTTTGAGAGTCTGCGAGGTTCGCCGCCCCCTCCCTGTCTCCACAACTTTCTCACAGAGAGCACAAAGGCCTGGAGGAGGCTGGGAGAGAGGGACAGACAGAGCAGGGAGAGGAGCCAGAGAGCGCGAACAGAGGAGGGATTCATGGTGGCTCTGCTTCGCTCCTTATCAGTATCCTGCCTCTGTGAATGAAGCTCTTCAGAGGAGCTCCTCGCCCTTCGATACCCAATACGCCTCCAAAGCTATCTTTGAATCCCCACTGCGTGTGCGCACACACGTACACACATGTAGGCTTCATTTCCACTACAAATAAAAGCAGTGGATGTGGGGATGGAAATGCTCATCAGTGAATGTAATGGTGCAGATATGATGGCTGCTGACTGTCTCCTCAAATTCCATCGTTTTTTTCTTGAAAGAAAGTTTCTTATCAAAATAGATCTGTGCTTTAAAGAACCCAAAGAGAGATTGTGTTGTTTCTACATCTCCTGGGTTTGTTGTTTCCAATGTGGGAGATATCCCGGTTTGGAGCGCACCAAAGGTCAAAGGGCTGCCCCCAAGTTTTCACAGAAAACAAGATTTTGCAAATATAAGATGCAGAGCTTGGTTCCTCTGGTAGAGATCAGTTAAAAACCTTAAATCAAACTAACATCAAGATAAAAAATGTCCTCAAAGAGCTGATTGTATCAAAAGTATTGGAAAAAGTAATCATAACCTTTTAAAATGTGAATAAATAGTTGTCTCTTTAAATGAATTAATATTAATCATACTTTCACATTAATTTAACTTAAGTATGGCCTAAGTTTCAAATCTCTGCCTGGACAGTTTTGGTTAATTTAATTATGCAAAGCTTTTTAAATGTCCCATGAGTAAACATATATTTTCCCATTTCTCCATAACAACTGCACCTTTCAATATCTACCAGTTATTTTCATAATTTACTGTCTATTAAAAGGGTGTTTCATCAGAATAAACTGAGGTAAAACATGCTCCCTGCTACGGCGGGAGTGAAATTACCGTAATAACCCGATACTGGCTGGAAAGCGAAACATCTTCCCTTTCAAAAACCGTTGGAATTTTTCAGATTCCAACTTTGAAAAGTTTTCTTGTAAAAATGTGTCGTCTGCGATACATTTTGGCCGATAAGGGTTAATTTGAAACAATACACAAAACTGCTGATTTGATCGATTAAACATATATTTAAGCTCACTGCTATCTCAAAGGTTTTATTCCTAGAGTCTAGAGGGAGCCATAAAAACTTATGGCGGGCTGGATTTGGCCCGCGGGCCTTGAGTTTGACATGTACATCTCAGAATAAATTTATCTTTTTCTGCAGCAGCATAATATCCGGGGGGAAATATCTATTATTTTTTACTTTTTTAATTTATGCAGAGCAAAAAATAAATAAAAATAATAAAATATTTGAATAAAATGTTTGTTTTTCTGACCATAAACAATTTTATAAAGTAAATTAAAACTGTTTTTAGCTTAAACTAAAAAAAAGTGTGTGGATGCTTTAAAATAGCAATCTTTGCCATATTTCTTACCCAGGATGAAAAGTACGACCGTTAATCTGGCTACCTGATATAATCTGTCGTACCAGATTTGTTATAGTGCAAATATCAAACTCAGCTCCCAGATAAAGAAACCTAACCAATAAATAAATATACATTAGAGTATAGATATAAATATAAAGCATAAATATACACATATATGAAAATGTGAGAATATGAATGAATAAAACAGCTAAAAGTGAAATTAATCTGAAATTAGCTTTGCTAAATGCTAAATACACATGTGAAAAGAGACAGTTGGTAATACTGAACCAATAAATAAATGAAATATTGCAGCTTGGTGGATAAAAGTCATTGGCTGAAGAGAGGGGTAAACACATGACATGTCGTCAGGACAGTTTAAATGACCCAATGACTGGTAGTGACAAGCTTTTTATTGAAGAAACATTCCCAGTAGGTCTGGCAGGAGATAAAGGATTAATATGTGAAATAGAATTTCATCCCTTCTCGTAAGTACAGTGGAGGATCTGTGATGCTGTGGGCTATCTTAGCCTGATTCTGCTTTTCCATTTTAATGTTGGTCCACTACACGCAAAATGAACTGTATTTAATAAGATGAAAACAGCAGGGTTATAAAGTACTCTATTAACACAACTTTCAAATTCACTGCCTCCAGGAAAGCCATCAGTGACCCGCCAGGGCCGCCGACCCGTTCATCCAGCACCATTCCTCTGTCCTCGCTCTACTGGTGGAAAGATGCATGCTCTTTCCACCAGCCTCAAGCGCTGATTCTTATTTCTGTTCAGGCTCAGTGAAATCCCTTCAGATCTTTGGCCTTCTAAATGAAAACGACAACTTGCCGGATTTATTTGTTTTGGGAGGCGAGGACGCTGAACTGCTCGCAGGCCTGAGTTGTGGAGCCGTGATGAAAATGTAAATTCAATGGTTCAAGCCCAAGTCATGCCATGGACCACGATGTCATAATATTGATTTATGGAGGCAAACAACACCCCGGATCCTAACTTCCTGACATTGAATAACGCTGACACAAGCTCTGATTTCCTGACCCTGTTGCACATAATGCACGGATCCTTATTTATCCAATTCACAGTAGCCCCTACTTAGTGGCCTGTGTGTAATGATGGGAACTGTTGTGCAGCTATGCACTGGTTAGATCCAAATAAAAGAGAGGGATATTGGGTATCCTTGCTTATTTGTGGTGTGGGTAGCCCACTCCCCCCTTCTATCGCCCACTGGAGGCTGTTTTGCAGATGAGTGGAAGGCGAGGGGGGGTTATATTATAGGATATTAAATGATAATGATGGGTCTGGAAGCGCCGGGTCTATGAGAAAGTGGTTGGTGTGTCTCGCTGTGGCCCAGCCTCAGTTCTGAAACTCTGGAAGGCAGAAATGGGTCACCCTGCCGCAGAGGATCATTATGTCAGGGGGCCAGGGGAACGATTAGAAAGCCAGACCCTATCGACCATCATTCCAACCCTCCCTTTGGTCCTGCTCTTTTCTAAAACCCAAGGTCTGCTGACCAGAGATGCCTGCCCTTTGGAAAATGGTTGTAGCCGCAGTCGCCGGCCTCCACCTCGTCGCCATGTCGGCCAAGCATCTACAGCATTGAGCAACCTTGAGGCACAATGGAAACCACAAGAATCAAGACAATGAGGAGCAGAAAGCGAGGGGCCTCAAGCTGCAGCACTCATCCCATTGAACGGAGGATGTCGGAAATGGAAAACTGGAGCGTAGATCTCTGCACGGAGCAAAACAAGAAAGGGCATAGAGGGAAGCGAGCAGGACAAGGTCTTCTTTCCTTAATTCCCTTTTATCCAAGCAAGTAGTCGGGATATTACAGAAAAAGCCCAAACCTGCATGCTGTGTTTTTTGCATGTGATGCAATCTTGTCTTTGACTGCTCAACATTTGTTGGTAAACTCCCTTTTAATCAAACTTTAGTCTGTCTAGAAAGTCTTATTCGTTTGGGGAAGTGTGGAATGCACAATCAAACTCTGATGTGGACCAAAATACCAAACTCTGGTCCATCTACAAACCTAGGTCTCAGTTCGGTTGAAGTGAACTCTGGTGCGGTTCATGTGTGAATGTGAATCCAAAGCAGATCGGACACTGCTCCAAAAGCAGGAAGCAGACTATAGGGCAGGGTATTCGGAGTAAAAATAACCAAAACAAATGTTTGTGTCCATCATTAGCAGAAGAAATGGCTCATGGTCTTTTACTAAAGACAAAAGAGAAATCCTACAAACGCTAAAATCTGACACCACTCCATTTCTGTATACATTTTGTGAAGAAGAAAGTTGCACCAAGTTTTCTTCTTCAGAGGTTTTCATGTCATTTCCTTCAGTGGTTCTTGATGCAGCGCCACCACAGGCGAGAAGGTGTTTTGTTAGACTCAATTCAGTGTGAAAGTGAACCTGAAAATGTAACAAATGTTTCAATTTAATGTTTTCAACTTAAATCTACAGGACCACAAAATGTGCAAACACCCAAATCTTTAAGTAGTATTCAAGTTTCTTCACTTTATAGAAAAGGTTATCAGCATTAAAGCAATGCATTATGTAATGGAAACAAGCTAAGTTATTTTTTTCTGCGCTCAAACCTTGCATCTAATCAAATTCATTTACAACTCATCACTTTCAACCATTGTGGATTCTGAAGTTGCATACCTGGCCCATCATGTATGTGGCATCCTCCATGATGTAATTTAAAATGACTCTACACCCTGGTCTCTTCATTGTACACATCCTTGAACTTGTTTTTGGTACAGTTTCAGCTTTCAGTCTACAGTATCTGCACATTTTACCTACTAAAGTGTTCTAGATCAACCAGGTTGAAGGGACATCTCTTGTCTCAAGTGGTTATCAAGTGACCCTAAAGACTCTGCCAGATTTAGCTTGGACTTTGACTCTGCCATTCCTAACCAAATGTATACTTGGGCTCATCTTCAGCTCTTCACTGTTGAAAACATTGCGTCGGTTTTCTCCCACTTCTAAAATATGAACTACTTTGTCATGATCTCAGAGTGTTCTACATCACAATGTTTATTAGTTTGAATAGTTTTCCAAAAGGTTGTAAACTGAGCTCTGCATCTAGCTTAGTCAATCAAATCATCGATATAAAGTCATCACTGAGGACTGAAGAGGTCCATTTGGCTGCTAAGAAGGTGATCAGACTAACTGTCAACATAATTAAGAACGGTAAGTTAGCTGAAAACAAAGAGCTGCTCCAAAGTACATCTGGATTTCTGCAGTTTTATTTTACAGACGATCTCTGAGCCCCAATGTGAACATTATGGCTTTTCCTAATAGGAAACATGTCATGCCAACATTCATTGCCCCCCAGAGCTCCCTCCTCTCGTTTCTGCCCCAGTGTTGCCTCACCCGCTCGGTGGTATTCTCTGCCCAAACCCAACCGTCTAACATGATCCCATATAATTAAACTGGTTTAAGGCCAACTGATCCCCTCGGAAAGCCTTGTCTTCCATACATTCCAATTAAAAGCGATTACACACGGCGGTATTTACTGCTCAGAGGCCTCTTTTAGCTCCTCATCACCCCGCTCATTGGACCCTCACCCGCCACCCATTCCCATGGTTTCAGCTGTCACCCACCACCTCGGCGCATCAATCTCAGGAAGATTGGTTTCTTATTTTCCCTTCGTGAGCTGGTATTTGTTCTCATTGCTCCTTTTAATATTCTCTGTTTTTGGTTTCCTGATTGCTTATTTGCATGAACACAAGTTTATTCGCTAAAAGATGGAGGCAGAGATAAAATCTTAAGCCAGTTTAAATCCTCAAATCTTGTCAACTTTTGCTCAAGACGCTGCCACCCACCGCCCACAACCCACCGCCCTCCTTCTCCTTATTCTTCCTTTGAGAAATCTCTGCAGGGAGCTGAATAGAAGGCCCGCATTTCCACATGAAGTGAGCAGCCAGCGGCGATCTTCTCTCCCCTGCAAAGTTTACTTTTCTTCTGGATGTGAGAAAGCTTAGTGGGACTATGGCTATGAATATTCATGTTGCAGAGCCCCTTGTCAATCAGTCAAAGTTCTCCTAAGGGGGGGAATTTTGGGCTGCTTCGCTGAGGAATAATTGTGATCTCAATGTCTTTCTAAATGTTCCTGCCATATTTGTTTTCTGCTAAATGTTTGCTAGTTCACCATCATGTTTCTTACATCACCCATTTGTATTTGTACAAAGTAAAAGTCCATCTGTTGTTAGAATCCCTGTGCCTTCACGTTGAGTGTGATGGCAATGATGGAGTCTAACAACTGGAACCAATGAGCATTTTACGGACATTTACAATAAATATGACAGCCACTCTTGTAGCATCAGGAAAATACAAGATAAATTGCGCAAACAAACTTGTTTATGTTGTTTGAGTGTTTCTGTTTTGAACTGTAGTTGTGTTTCTATTGCAAATGTGTGTATAACTTTGTTGATATTACGTTAATGTCATAAAACCAATTTCACAATTGTGGTATTGACATTAATATGAAACACAATTGAAATCACAAACGAATATGTTTGTTCACTCAATAAGTCATTAAAAAACATGCTGCATCATCTTTCTCCTACCACTTCCTGTCGTCTTATTCATCGTTTATGCCAGTAGCAACATGTGGTTGTTGATCATGTTACTCGTGTGATGTGTTTGAAATGCAATCATTTCAAAACAGTTGTGAAAACCACCTCATGCTAGCACAAAAACAAATTTTCAAAATTGGATAGTTTCCATTAAGCAAATTTATTCTCGAAAATCCAATTTGCATAATTATATGGACAATGGAAACAGAATGTGTACCACACCTGCTAAGGAGGAAATGCGCCAATTTAGAGGAAAAAAAAAGAATCGTTTTTTGATCAAAAGTTTTGGTGCTAGGATAAGGTAGTTGAGATTGTTTTGCAAAACTGCAATGGAAACACTTCTTTTGGTATCACCAGTAACATGATCAACAACTGGATGTTACTACTAGCAGAAACTACAAAGAAAACGACAGGAAGTAGTTGGAGGGTGATAGTTTTTAATGACTTGTCGCATGAACAAACTTATTCACGTGATTTTAATTGCGTTTCTTATTTAATGGAAACACCACAATTGCAAAAGTGTGTTTGTTTTTTTTACATTAGCAGAATATATATCCAAGGGTTTGTGCACATGTAATGGAAATGCAGCTGGTACAAGTAGAATTTGTTTGACATAATGAAAAGAAAACATGGTTCCATCTGCAGTAGATTTGGAGTGCTGTGCTCTTACTGTGTGTGTTTGAGTCAGGTACAAATGTTTCTAATTCCCAACATGCCAGAGTGAATTTTCTGAGAGAGTGTGAAGGTTTTTAGTTCTTCAGTACTGATCAAAGACAATATGTTTACACTTCTTTTGAAACAGCAGAGGAAAGTTACTTACAACATTACCTCTGCAATAAACTGCATCTGTGTTTCAGTTTTTGGAGTTTTCCGTCTTTTCTTATCGGAAACATGAATAGTGTCAGAGGAACCATGTATCCTGGTGTGAGTAGGCAGTAAAATAGACCCTCACTATGGAGTTCAGGTGGGACGTTAAAAAACAATCCAGAAAAGTGCCAGGGGGGAGAACATTTAGGAGATTATGAGATGTGAGAGCGCAGCACAGTGGCTTTTATTATGATAATTTTGTAACCTTGGAAACACACATTCAACAGGAAACACGGCGTTGACATTACAAAGTGATCGTCAAGGAATGCGTTTTTGAACTTCTTACTTTTAAAAATCAGATTTTTTTTTATTCAGCTGCTTTTGTTTTTGTGTTCTTTCGAGTCAACCAAAATCTCTCCAATATGTACACCACCAAAATATACCCAGAAGATTGTAAAAGTTGTGTGAAATTAGTATCGTATGTGCACAAAAGAGAAAGGAATTTATGTGGAGCAAACAAAACCTAATAGAAAATAAAAGAAACCGGTGTGGGCCGGATGCTGCGATACCGTGAAACTGTGATATTTTTACTGAAAACTGCTATACCGTGAGAATCCCAAAGCAGTGTACAACAAAAAAACTCAGCTGGGCATCAATCACAGGCGCATAACTCCATGCGCTCACAATGCAATTCAAATGCAAATTCTCCACAAGCAGCAGGATTAAAGGCCAAATGTACGCCACACCTTCTTCTTCTCACAGTCTCCACATGTGAGCTGTCCATGTTTTACATCCCCATGACTTTGTACCAGAGTTGGACAGAAACAAGTTTTATTTACTTGATTTACTAATGGGAGTGTTTTTTTTTTTACTTTTAGTTGAGTCATATTATTTTTAGTGATTACAATTTTTTATTGAGTTATTTGGTGGATAAAATAAACAATATTTTCAATTTTAAAAAACAGTTTTGCTGTTGAATTATTGAATAAATAGACATATGAGCTCAACAGAAAATATATTTACTGTATTTAATCTTTTATTTAGGTGATTCAATCATCAGCTTGGTGCAAAGTGCTGTTAAGTGTTTCAGGAACCTCTGATCAATCATGTCATTGTTTTTAAAATGTGGATGCTAGCATTAGCATTGGGAACCGTCCTCTGCTACATGTTTAGCATTGAGATGCTATTTTAGGCTTGAACTGGCTAACTCCTTTAAGCACATCTTGCACACTATAATACTCTTTACAGGCGTCCCATAAAATTGCTTTTTGAAGCAAAAATTAATTCCCAGTGGACCAAGAGAAGTGGTTTCCTCCATCGCTTTTTTTGTGGATGTCGCTTGTGCATCAGATTTATGGGTGTACTAGAAACACATAAATATAAAAGGTTCCAGCTTGGGACTTTGGCATGGAAATGTATAAAAATGCAATTAATTGTGCTAAAATTTCTAACACTTTAAAATCTATGTAAATGTGTAATTTTTGGCTACTCTATGCACCTCTGCTGAGCTCTCGTTTGCATCTGTATGCACCGTTTCCCCCCTGAAGAGGCTCATCCTGCATTGCCTCTGTCTGTTCCCACCTCCTTCTGAAAGGGAGACAGAATTGAACCTGAACTGCTTGAGAGTCAAAACCAGTTGCCAGCGCAGGATCAGTGGGGTGGAAGCAGTTGCCGGGGTTCTGGTTTGTTGCCTGGGAGTTGTGGAGTGTTAAAGCCATCAGGAGGCCTTACCATATGAAAAGCTGATGGGTGTGGCAGGACAGAAGATGACTCCTGGGTGGATAGCCCCACTGTCAAACAGCAGCAGACTCACAAAAGAGCCTTTCATTGGGCCATTACTGCCCCCCACATACAACCTCCACCCTAAACTCCCATCCTAATCAGGCCCATTCAGAGGCACCAACCATGAGGGAATTTCTCCTTAAAGTAGAGGAGTGATGAGGCAAACAGAGAGAAAGGGAGCAGAGACATGGCCAAAGCAGAGTGACCATCACAGCCCACTGAGATGGTTCCAGACCGCAGCGACTCCCTGCAGAGACTTTATTATGGAGTCAACAACTACCTCGTATTTTCCTCAACCTGCCAGGGAAGAAACCCTTCTCTTTTTTGTAGCACTATTTACTCTGTAGTAGTGAAAAAAAAGCACATTGCCATCTAAAAATAGCCGACGCTAATGTAACCCAAACAGCCACGTTTGGAGGAAATCTGGGCGAAAATAACTGTGCGTATTTGTGTTTGTGCAGACACTTAGCCGCAGGTTTAAGCAGCTGTGCGGATAAGCAGCATTAAAGCGCAGCTCTGTTTCCTGTCCTTAACTGGCTAATGGCCGGCACTTACTGACTTTTTTATTATGATTGCAGCAATTAACTATACAGAAACACAGAAACAATCGTATATTGCCCAATCTGTCTCTTAGCTTCAGTCACCCCGTCAGTAGCTAAATTTTTTCCAAAATCTTTTGACTGATCTTTACAGGAAACTGAGGTACAGAAAAATAACACGAGAGGTGAAAAATACATTAAAAAACAAATTAAAATTTAAACATTAAAACATATATTTAAAATAACTAAGACGAGGGGAATATTAACTCATAAGCTGCAAATGTAACAGTCACTTTTAGGGTGTTTTCTGACACCTGATAGTCCAGTAGAGTCATTTTGTTTGCAACATTATAAAGGTCATCTGTAGGTTAATCTGTGTGATTAGAGCGATGCATGCTCGTTACAGAACAGATTCAGAAAATACAGAAATGAATAAAGATCTGAATAGCCATTACTGCCAGTAATCTGGCTAACAACTCACAGCTAACAGCTAAGTTAGTTTTAATGATATGAATCACAATTATGCTAACAAGTGAAAACAGATATTTTAAAAGGATGTAAATTTTCACCAGCAGCTAAACAACACTATCAGAAGTGGTAAGTAACATCTACACGTTCATTTCACATCATTATATGATCACTACTTACTTCGCTAGCATTGATCGCCGCACCACACAAAGCACATCCGGTGGAAAACATGAAGAAAAGAGAACAGCCTAAAACACCCACTTCACAATAAAAGCATGAACAAATAAACATCTAACTGCTTGAATAAAGAATAAGGTTCAGAGACATTCATGTTTAGACTAATATCACTTAAGAAACCAGACTTGTTTTTTTTTTGTTTTTGTCAAAAAGGAATATGTTGGATTAATTCCTACAACAATCTTTGCCTAAGTGTTAGGTAAAATATGGGCCTCTCTTTAGTCATAATTAATTTAATAGAGGTTTGACCTCTGCAAATTTCAGGGCCTTTGAAAAATAAACCGAGTTAAGAGAATAATTAGCTATCTCCAACATTTCAGGTGCAGCACAGCTAAAACCAGAATCCTGACTGCTAAAGCTGTTAGTCTGCTATCCTTTTTCTCTCTTTATTTTCCATACTTCATTTCTTGCTTTCAGTTCTCCCTGTCTGTCCATTTTCCACAGTTAGGATAATAAATCCAGGTTTAATGTCTGCCCAAAACATCTGTGCTGCACTAGTAGGTCAGCTCCTTAGATCCCATTACACAACTACTGGCTACACTTTCCAACTTCAGCAGAACAAACTACGTCAATTATGTTTCCGCAAGTCAGAATGGAACAAATTAAAATTAACATAATAGCATCCAGCATTCTTTTGCATTTGGTTGATTGAAATTCAGGGAAAACAAAGCAGCTGTTTGGATGCTTTTGTAAACCTTTACAGCTAAATCATTAAAAGAACTGTTGAACCATTTGATACCGACTGGCCCGCTGATTTCCTGGTTGTGAGTAAGCAGTTAGGGAATGTGAGTGAGTCACTTTCTTTGCTTGTGTGTGTGTGTGTGTGAGAGAGAGAGAGAGTGAGTGGGAGTAGTGGGAGTGGGTGTGAGCTCAGTGGTCCAGTTAAACCACAGAGTGTGAGTGTTCTGGACAGTAACAGAAATAATGTCGTAAAGGCTCCAAAATTATATTTTATAAAATTGAAAGCTATCCTCATGTAAAGAGAGGAATGACCGACAATTCCTCTTTGCACACTTTCTCTAGATTCTTCAGAGTCCCATGTTCTCCATTTAATTAATTCCCGGCGACTCAGATGTCATTGGGAGAAAGATGACTTTGTGTCTGGTGAATCATTTCTGAATTATTGGCAGATGCGAACCATTTTTGGTTAAAACTTTCTCAGATGGTACCGCACTCTGCAGTGACGTTTTCAAAAGCTCTGGACAAGAAACAAGCCAACAGCAGGTCTTGATGCTCAGTTCTGATTTTTTGTTGTTGCTAAAATAACAATTTTCTTCTGAGTAATGCAACAGCGATCAGACTTCTTTGTGAACGGTTTATGGCCCCAAAGTGCCCGGCATGTGCAAAAGAAAATTCTGTTTACAGAATTAATAATGGATTTATAGATTGATTTTAAAGTTTTTCAGCAATGGGAATAGATACACGATCATAAAAAGACAATGGAGGTTAATAAAAAGAAAACACAACTAATAGCAATGGCCTCTAGTGGAGTATTGATTGAAACTTTTGTAGTGAAGTCAGAACTAAGAGTGGTGGGATTGTGATGTGATCCACTTCACTGAAACAGTTTTCTTTCATAAATTCATAATTTTGATTTTCAGCCTTTGTTGGATTTTATGGATTTCTTCTTCTGGTGCAGAATTACGACGCATGTTAACGCAAGAGTCAGATTAAAGCTGCAGTGTGAAACTTAACCACTAAACCGCTCGGTCAGAAACGACCAATGAGAGCCAGGAGGAGGGTTTTGGCGCTGTCGATCATCCTTGAGTACATGCTTCTCACCCTCTCCCCTTTACTCTCTGTGCTACACTACAGCTTGTTCACCACAAGAGAGCCGGCCTTAAATGCTAAGGCTAGTTAGCATAGCCACCGATGACGCTGAATAAATAGTTTTCCTGTAACCGTAAGTTGTTTCTCCATTAGCACATTGAGCAGCACATACACAAAGTTGATTGACAGCGTTAAGACACTCTGCATGGCTCTGATTGATTGTTATTGACCATAAGAGGTGCCCTTTTTTCAGACGGCAATACCTAGCACTGCGAGGTAGAGGAGGAGTTTGATTTTTTTCAACGATTATCTGTCTCAAAAGAAACTGCCACAACCTTGAGACAAATCTGTAAAAAGTATTTATATTTTTGTAAAAGCAGCCTCAGATTAATAACCATTCAGACTCCAAACACTTTGAAAACAATCAGATCTGATTTAGTCCCAAGTCTGGGAGTAGCACAGTTTGGATTTTTTGTTGGAGAAAAGATCAGAATTGGGCCTTTCTGGGTTGATTTGAGTCGCATTTGGGCAAAATTTGGATTTAGGTCGCAGATGTTAGCTTCTGCGGTTGTGCCAAGATGGTTACCAATGTTCGTATGAATCCATTTTGCAAAGTATTTTGTGTTTGACCTCTTAATACAAGTATAAGTGTTTTTAGAGGGTTCTCAAGTATTGATGGATTTCAGGAGTAGTAGCGGTACTGGACCTGAACCATGCGGCTTCCAGGGGTCCACTGTTCTGGTTGTTGTTTTAATTGTATAATTAATCTAACAGGTTAATTATTCAATTGGTTAACTGCGCTTACGGTTGGCTGTGCCTGGTTGTCTGTCCTCTATGTTGCCCTGAATAAATGTCCTCATATTACAGGTTGGGCTATTCTACTGTTTCAGTGTGAAATTGTGCCACTCCAATAAAAGTTTATTCCTTCTGGGGGTTTTTTTTGTTGTTTTTTTACAGATCTTTAACAGTGGTGCCAGTAAATGTGACGAGAGCTGTAGCAAACTTTTAAAAAGGTCTTTGCTCTAAAATCGCTCAACAGACGGACACAGAAAAACACATGCCATAAAAGCACGAACCCCAGTGACTTCTGAGAAAAATGAGTCAGTTCTGGTGAGAAGTTTAAATAAACATAATTATTCTATTTCCTTGTTTTGGACATTTTAGTATGAACAAGCTCGAGCGAGAGCAGTAAAAACAGGAAAGTGCTTTTTTCATCTGTCTGCTGTGGTCCTAAGAGAAAACAGATTCTGCTAAATGCTCAGATGCAGAGGAATACAAAGGAACACTTACACCATTCATTGCTTGTTTTATAGTCATGGCATATAGTATTTTACTGAGTCATGCATCGAGCTGTAATTTGGCCAAGGATTTAAAGTTTGAGTGGTTTCTCTTTCAAGGGGAAAATCCAACAACAAGGTGCTGGCATGAAACAGCAGCAGACTGGTGATGCTGCCAGTTTTATAGCTGTGCCAGGTTAGCGGCGGCCAACACACACTTCTGTGACCTGTACACACACACACACATATGCAGGAGCAGCAGCAAAACAGCAGCGCCAGAGTGATTAGTCACGGGTCCTGTTCCCTCTCTGAGTTTATCAATTAACACCAAGAACGTGGGAAAGGGAGGCAGGAAAAATCCTGGGGGATTAAAGGACAGACTGACAGCAGCAAATGCTTCCCAACTTCCTCCTCTTTCCTGTCTCTTCCTTCTCTTCATCTGTTTTCCTCTCATCTACCCACCAGTAAAAATCTCTTCCACCTCCCAGCAGGGTTTTTTTTTTTGTATGCTTTCCGTCGTTTCACGGACTTTGCTTTTCCCTGATTTCAGCCAGTGCACATAAAACTAAATCCTCCATCAGGAAACAATGTTTGTTTTTGTTCAAAACAGTCGACAGCAAATCGAGTTAATTTCTTAACAACCTGAGGGGATTACCAGAAAGTGCTTTGAGCCATCAAAAGTTAAATCCCAGACTTATACAACATTACAAGCCATGCAACTCAAATGGACACAGAGAGTGTTATTGCTCACTTGTTGGACCAAAAGCAGAGGATTGGTTGGCATGTAGGAGTCTGGCAGCGACTCCAAAGACCATTTTATTGTAAAATCTGACACAAAAATCTGGAGAAATGTGTGAGTTTTAAAGAGAAGTTGATTTTTATTTTGGGGCTTGGAGAAATACTTAAACATAATGAGAGTTTGCATCCAAATATATCAGGATATCATAAAAAAGTGTTTATTTGATTAAAAACTGAAACTTATATGTGGACAGGCTCGTCATGCAATAGTTATTGGGAGCCAGCAAATGATAATATTATTTTCAGACCATTTTCAAGTAATAGGTTGACGATTAAGATTAAAAAACCTTAATTTTGTAAAGAATACTTAACTAAAATGAGTATTATTATAACTTATTTATAATCACCTCAACACTTTGATCATTTAAAATGTAGAAAATGTATTAAATCTTCCTACATAATCCAACTTATTATTTAGAAAATTTATTTAAAATAGTTGACTTTTGCACAAAAGTTCTGATGGTCAAATTTTAATTTTAAAATTTGTTTAAAATTAATTTTTAGATACATTTAAAAAAATATATTTTTGTAACATTTGTTAAAATTCTTTTAATTAATTTTTTTTTTTTAAATTACAAAATTTTAACATTTTTTCTAAAAAGTTATTTTTAAACACAAATTAGTTTATTTTTTTAAACATAAAAAATGTAAAACAATTTCTTAAACATTTTCTTAAAATGTGTTTAAAATTTTAAAACAAATTTTAAAAAATAAAATTTGTTTAAAAAATAATTTAAAAAAAATTTAAATAAACTTTTTAATGAATAAAAAATGTAAACATGTTTGCATCTTAATTTCTATCCATTTTTTCTCACATTGATGAGGCTGGAAAAAGAGAAAATATTTTGTTCTCGTGGTTTTATTGTCAAGAACAGTCAGTGTTTCTCACAATTGCAAAGTATGTAAAAAAAATATTCTATTATTCCTTCAAACACACTGAGAAACAGCTTCAACTGCTAAAGAGAAAAAAAGCCTCCCTATGTTTACATTTTCAATATCCCACTTCAGGCCTCCCTGACCTGAAGCCTGTGGGAGAGGAATGTGTAGAGTAACACAAGCTCTACTGTTGTTATCAGTCGGCCATTTTGGATCCATAAGGCCGCACACAGAGCCAGCTGTTTCTTCAAGCCCAACTAAGCTCCTGGTATTGGAACTAATTTGACTCATGAAGAGAAAATTGGGACCAAGCTGGGGGAGTGGAGCTTAGATCACTGGAGCGAACCAGCAGCCAATATTGAGAACAGAGGCCATGGGGTTGTATCGTCCTCTAAGCCCTAAATCTCTTTCTCCTTCCTGTTTTTTGTCCACCCTTCTTTTTATGTCCTTTCTTGTTTTTCTTCCCACATAATAGTTTAAATTATCCTTAAGGATTACAAAACTTTTGTCAATCCTGTTACTGTACCAAGTTATTACGGATTTAATGTAACAAATAATCAGTTCAGTTCAGCTAACAAAAACACAAATCTGGAATAACCCGTTTCCTTGAATGTAGCCACTAAATGGACCATTGATTCCACTCAGGCCCATTGATAAATATTACTGGACACATCAATATTGGTTGTTGGGAAAATGACACAATTACACAAAGAATCTGCAAATGGACGCAATGTTTTGCAATTAATCATCGACAATACAACAACTAGATAACAATTGTATATTTCACAAGTCAGTAAAATATTTTAATTTATAAAAAAAAGAGCAAGAAAGTAGGAAGTAGATCAGTTATGCTAGCTTGACTATGACAATCTTAACATATACTTGTGCTGCAGAATTTGGTGTGTTTCAGTTCAGTTAACGCTAAAATAAGACGACCCACACATAAACTCTTTGACAGATGTTCATTAGAGCAGATGTTGAAGTTAGCTAATCAACCAACACTAGCGTTCAGACGATCACTTCTTTATAATGGCAAAATAAACATCAAGTCCGAAAACACAGAACTGTAACGGACTGAGTGTTGTGTTATTTTGTGTGTGAAACGTTACCGTGTTTTTTGGTGCTAATGTTAATGTTCCTGATACGCTTGAACATAATCTGTGCTCTGTTGGCTAGAGGAGCTGTTGTCCACCAGTTGCCGCGACAACGGGTCTATGGATGCAGCGTAGAGCCGACATATGGTTTTGTTGAGGCCAGTCATATTTACAAAACAGCGCCACTCTTCACATTAGGAGGAACAAAGACAATGAGTTAAGAGACTAATATTTTCATTTCTGGTTGTATATATTAAGATGTTGTGTTATTTTGGGGCAATTTAAAGTTAGGTGGTCCGTGAGTGGTTGTTAAATGGGGTAAATGGTCCTCAACATGAAAAAGTTGGAGAAAAACTGCTCCATTTCTACTTTTTCTTGATGTTAAGATTTGTGACTCCAAGTTCTGGTTTTGTTCCACATGTGACAAAGAATCAGCTGTATTCTCCATGTGTCTGGAAAGTTTGTACATTTGGCCCAAAAGCCACACTGAGCATCACCAAAAAGACATTTATACCTGCCATGAAATACGGTAGTGGCAGCATTATGGTGTCTGCGTTACTTTTCTTCACATGACACCAGCATTTTTACCAAATCTCTCAGGTGTCTGCAAGGAAGGTGAAGATTCAGCATCACAGAAAGAAGCCAAACATTTACAACAACAGAATAATAACACAGAGAAAAATCTATTCAAACATTTATCTAAATCTGATTTCTGTCTGCCGTCTTTTTTCTTGCCATCTTGTCTCGGCCGCTCTGTCTCTGTCTGCTGCTCGCTTTTTGCTATCTTGTCAATCTGCCCGCTTTATTTCCGTTTTTCCATCTATGCCACTTTAGCTAATGGAAAACACCTGGCTCGGGCAGCGCAACGGGTAAAATTCAACAACATGCATAAAAACAGAAATTACTCAACAGAATAAACATGCAACACAGCAAATAAAAATAAATCCAAAGTGAAAAACAAAACATGCGAGCAACACGAAAGGCCATATTGCCACATTTGTCTACTGGCATTAAAGCGTCTCCACTTCCTCAATAGACAGAGAGACTGTCTTGGAATTGTGAAGAAAATGCTTTGTGCTTAGTTTTATTTATTTATTTTGTGTGTTTTCATCATCACTGGCCCAAATACAGTCCTTGTAGTATCATCTTCCTCCCAAGGTGCAGATCCTTGGTTTGTAGCCACTTTTTTGTCCTCTAATATGAAGCTTACTCTATGAATTAGAGCTGCCAGCATTAAACCGTTAACAAATGTGATTAATCTAAAAAGTTTAACGTGTCAATATTACATAATGCAGATTAATTCTATTACATATTTTGACCTAAAAGCCTCTCTTCCACAAAGGGTTACCTTTGTTCACAGCAGTGCGTTGGACGGTCTGGTACTGCGGTCAACTTGAGTGAAAAGGTGAGAAAGCAGAGTAAATGGTTTTTCTACTTGTTTCTCCACCATTAGTGCATTTATCAGCGATGAGGTTAATTGACAGCGCTAAGACCCGCCTCCTGGCACTTATTGGTTGTTTTCGGCCGGGAGCGGTGCATTTCTTCAGACTGCAATAACGTCACACATAGGGAGCGTGCTCAGGGTTTTGCTAACCACCATAAAAAGAAGAATAAATGCTCAGTGTTTGCGGGAGTAAACATGGATGCTAACGGTGAAGCATCTCTTATTATTTTAAAGTTGCTATCCAACCAGAGCCAACACATTAACAACTTAATCCTCATTATTGTCCGCCATAGTTGTTGTTTTTCTTCCCGAACGCAGAATAGTAATGTTTGTCGAGTATCAATGACACTCAGGTTGGATGAATGCGACTTGGCCGTTCAGATTCAGGTCACATTTCAAAAGATCGGATACGTAACGGACATCCAAGTGGCCTGGGTCGCATTCGAAAAACCCCCGACATGTGTTGTTCAGACTGTCACGAAAAGGTCAGATACGGGTCGCATTAAGGCAAATAAATATGAATTGGGTCACTTCAGGCTGCAGTGGGAACGCAGCCTTCTCTACTTTCTAATTCTCAGGAGGGGAAACAACAGCAGCATAGCAACCGTGTGCAGGTCAGAGAAGGACGTTGCTGCAGAGGCCTGTTGTCCCGGCTACTGAAGGAGATTCAGGGTCATGCATGCTGATGCTGTTTGAACGTCTCTTAAGGTGATTAGTTATGCACAACCAGACTCTCCAGGATTAACTCTATGAAACTGGAAAAAGGGCATCCAGGCAGGCACAGGCACAGATATGCCAGCGCCTTGTTTTTCCCTCAATGGTTTGAGGAAAGGCCACTGGTGAGCCCCCACACTGAAGTCACCATGGAGATGCTAACGGGATTAGCTCACAATGTGTCTGTGTTCACATCTGAGTGTGTTTTATTTTTAATTTATTCACCAAGTAGAGCACACACAACAAAGATTACAGAACAACAAAAAGAAGTATTGGTCTACAAAATAACCGGATAAGAGAACTACGGAGCCCCCTAGGGGACATGGGGAATTTTTTTTCTTTTGCGTGCCCTCGCAAAACCTTTTGCGTCCCCTCGCAAAACCTTTTGCGTTCCCTCGCAAAACTTTTGCGTCCCCTCGCAAAACTTTTGCGTCCCCTCGCAAAACTTTTGCGTTCCCTCGCAATACTGTACTGATCAGTTATGCGGCAAAATTGAATACTGTAAGCCTTTCTTACGGTGGCCGCGGTACTTTATGCTGTAATATAAGGTTATGTGAGGTTTTTCCGTGAATGTTAATATCTCTTTGTGGAATAGCTGAAGTTTTACATCTTTTTCTTTAGGATAGAAAGGCACCACAAACCTATGATATAAACAGAAACGTTCCGTAA
>CAEGAG010107391.1:0-15760 GCA_903067065.1 Brachyrhaphis terrabensis | reverse complement strand
GTAGGCCCAAGTATTTGTATGTGCTGACCACCTCCACCTCTGTACCATTGATGGTAATAGGCTGAGGAGAGAGGGGCTCCCTACGGACGTCCAGAACCATCTCTTTTGTTTTAGAGATGTTCAGTTCAAGTTTATTCCTGTGACTCCATGTCCCAAAGTCCTTCACCAGGCTCCGGTACTCCTCTTCTCCACCCTCTTTTATACATGCCACAAAAAAAGAGGGTGGAGAAGAGGAGTACAGGAGCCTATATTTATAGTTTTCCAGACAATAGAAACAAAAACACAAATTACTAAAGTTTTTTTTGTACTGTAACCATTAAACAATCTCCCCTTCAGTTCTTCATATAAGTGGAGACACATTTTAAAATAACTTACAAGATCAATGTCATTTTCACAGGTGGAGGAGCGTTGTTGTTAGCAGCTACTGAAAGTAACTAAAAAAGTTACTTTTAATGTAGTTACTTTCCAAATCAAGTAATCAGTAATCAACCAAAGTTACTTTTCCAAGAAGTAATCAGTAATCTGATTAAAGTAAATTTTTCAAATTAACTATGCCGTCACGGGT
The DNA here is from genome assembly GCA_903067065.1 of Brachyrhaphis terrabensis. Taxonomy (NCBI): domain Eukaryota; kingdom Metazoa; phylum Chordata; class Actinopteri; order Cyprinodontiformes; family Poeciliidae; genus Brachyrhaphis; species Brachyrhaphis terrabensis. The sequence continues at coordinate 15,195 of CAEGAG010107391.1, read as the reverse complement.
TCTGACCCGTTTGTCTCTGTTGGTTCTGGTTCTGACCCGTTTGTCTCCCTCCTCCAGCCGGCGTGAAGCAGAACTGCCTGAGCGTCCGCTCCGGGTTCAGAGGTTGCCTGAGGAACCTGCGGCTCGCCCGCTCTCACCTGAACCTCCCTCTCCACCTCAGCTCCGCCCACTTCCTGTCGGGCGTCACGCCGGACTCCTGCCCTGCCTCGTAGCGATCGTCGCCGTGGTGACGTCGTCTCAGGTTGATTTTATCAAAGCTGATGTCATCATGATGTAATAAGACAAACAAATAAACCAGAGAAGTAGAAAGTTGTTTGTTTCTTCATTTTAATAAAGTTCAGTGATGAAGGTGAGAAAATAAAACCGGACACCAGGGGGCGTGCTGGTTCAGTCTGAGGCCATAAATACAGAAATGAGCCACAGATGAATTAAATGAGGTCAAAGGTCAACAAAGTTTCTTAAATAAAAGCAGTTTTTCCAGAATAAAGAACAGGAAGGCTCGGTTCCAGCAGGAGGGTTCACCTGGATCACCTGACCCAACAGGAAGAACTTCCTGTTCAGTTGACCAGGTACCATCAGTTACCATGGGAACAGATCCAGGTGAGAATCTGGCTCAGTTACCACAGATCCAGATAACATGCATCAGGATCGGTTGCCATGGCGACGGGCCCAGGTGAGACAGGCTGGTGTTCTGATGGTGAAAACGGATCGCCGAGGTTCTGGACCTGACGAGCAGAACCGACCCGGTTCAGAAATGTGACAGGAAGTGGAAAAATGTAGAAAACAGGTGAAACTAGTATCTACCACTGAAGACTTCCTGCAGAGTTTCAATATAAGAGTCCATCCCAACAGCTTCCTACTCCGAGCAGGGCTTTTACTTTGAAGGGCTCTCCTGTAGAGCAGACTGAGGTCAAAGTTCACTCCAACAGAGCTGACCATCAGGATCAGACTTGCTTCCTCTGAGCTCTATGGCACTTCCTGTTGCATCATCATGGGTAAATACTGGCTGAGCTTTGGCTGCGCAAGCGATGGAGGCAGGAAGCAGATTTTCATAATAAAAGCTTCTCAGCAGGTTCTCAAACTGTCAGTCAGGAGCACACCTGAGTCAGTAGGCCAATCAGAAGGCTTCCTGAAGCAGTAAGTGAGCGTGGCTTGAGGTGTGTGAAGGGGTGGGGCTTCTTAAATACATCACAGCTTCACCTGGAGACCAACATCCAACTGCAGCGTACAGCGCCAGGGTGTGTGTGTGTGTGTGGGTGTTCACGCATGCATTCATGTGGTGAGTTCTTCGCTCCAGTTGGGGTCAGAATCTGCTTGGTGGGATTGACTGGGGACTACAACTCCCATAATGCAGCAGAGGATAAACATTCAGTCCTGAAAGAGAAACAGGAGGACAAAGAGACCAAGCAGATCAACAGATTGTTTTATTAAAGCATCGATTTTCTTCTTCTGCTGTTTAGTTCCTCAGTTTGTCTTTCAGCAGGGACATCTAGTGTTAATCAAGGGAACTGCAGCAGGAAGTGTGTGGGTGACTGAACCACTGATGATCATGCAGACATGCAGCAGGTACAGCAGAGGGTACAGCGCCTCCTGCAGGCTTGTCAGCAGATTGAGCCAATCAGAGCGCTCCATACTGAAGCTGAACCAGTAGAATCTGAGTTCAGTTTCTACTCAGAAACTAAAGGAGTCCAGGAGCCACAGAATGTAACAGGCTACCTGATTAGTTAAACCTGTTCAGGCTTAAACCAATCAGAGCCAGCCAGGCAGAGGCCATGCAACCAACCAATGAGCATTCAGCTGGAATCCCACCTGCCTGTGACATCACTAATTGATCATGTGATCAGGAGGAACCTCCGTTTCTTTGTGGACGACGACTCTGGTGACCGACAGTTCAGGATGCTGCCGCCGCGCCTCGCAGAGCGCCGCCGCCAGGGCCTTTAAAGAGACGGGACGGTCAGAACCGGACCGGATCTGGGACCAAGACCTGAACCAGACCAGACTGGGACTGGACCAGGACCAATCTCAGGACCGGCTTGATCCGGGACTGGATTGGACTCTGTACCAGGTCTTGGTCCTCAGATCCCTGCATCTCCAGGAGTCTCCTTGGTTCTGCCAGCTGGTGGAGCTGTAGGACTCGGGCCAGCACGTTCTGGTCGGGCCTTTGGTGAAGACAGGCTTTGCAGGAATCAGAACCACACTGGGGTTCAGGGTGGAGGTTCTGATGGGTTCAGTGATGTCACATCACTGAACCCATCAGTGATGTGTACTGGGTTCAGTGTCACATCACTGTGACACTGTGTCAGAACCATCTGAACCCTGATGGTTCTGATGGGTTCAAGGTGGTTCTGATGGGTTCAGGGTGGTTCTGATGGGTTCAGGGTGGTTCTGATGGTTCTGATGGGTTCAAGGTGGTTCTGATGGGTTCAGGGTGGTTCTGATGAGTTCAGGGTGGTTCTGATGGGTTCAAGGTGGTTCTGATGGGTTCAAGGTGGTTCTGATGGTTCTGATGGGTTCAGGGTGGTTCTGATGGTTCTGATGGGTTCAGGGTGGTTCTGAAGGGTTCAGGGTGGTTCTGATGGGTTCAGGGTGGTTCTGATGGGTTCAGGGTGGTTCTGATGGGTTCAGGGTGGTTCTGATGGGTTCAGGGTGGTTCTNTCTGATGGGTTCAGGGTGGTGGTACCTGCTCATGGTCTTCCTCGGTGTCTCCTGATATGACGATTCTTTTCTCCACTCTGGTTTCTGAAACTCCTCCTTTCACCATCTAAAGATGAAAACAGAAGAAGAAACGAGACTCAACATTTGAACCTGTAGGACAGAGACGTCTGACCCAATGTGACCTTTGACCTGTTCAGTAGACACATTTATGTGTTGCTGTGTGAACAGGACTGCATCGTGTTGCCATGGTGATACCTTGGTGATGTGGGTGGTGGTGGTGGTGTTGGACGTCTCTGCGGTGAAGGTCTGGGAGCTCAGCAGGAGGCCGGCGGGGGGATCAGCGCCGCCATGACTCTGAAACACATCAGAACAAAACCAGAACCATCAGGAGCCAAAACGGGATGCTGGGAGTCCAACCGGTACCGACTGGATCAGTACCAGTCATGTCTACTGGTCTCTACACCGAGCCACAAACAACCTGATTCTGACCCTGCAGGTGGAGACGGTCAGTCAAAGCTTAAGGTCAGAGCGAAACGGGCCGGTCCGGCTCTGACCCGGACCGGGTCGGACTGTCCTCTGAAACTAACTCTAAACCTCCTCCAAGGTCCGGTCTCTGGCTTCACCCAACAGTCAGGGAACCCATGGCAGTACAAGCAGGACCAGGTTCAAGTGGTACCAGGAAACGGGTCGGGTCTGAATGTTTGTAAGTCATATCCAGCTGAAATGGATCAGAACCAGGTCTTAAATCAAATAATACATAGATAGGTTCTGCTGTTGGAGTTTGGGTTTCTGGTCTTCAGAGATCTGCTGACTGTATGTCCAGAACCAGAACCAGACCAGATGAAACAGCGTTTAGCTTCTCTGTTCCTCAGATCTGGAACAAAACCTGCTGGTTCCTTTAAACTGGAGACCTGCCTGGTAGCTTTGGATCAGTACCAGAACCGATCACCTCTGGACAGATGCAAATATGGACGAAGGAAAGACGTCCTCACCCCTGGAGCTTCGTAGGTCAGAGTCTTCCTCATCACCGGGACTTCCTGAAACACACAGGAAACACTTTAACTGTTGACACCGGAGACAAGCGGAGACAAGCGATCCTCCACATTCATCAGGACACGTTCTACCGGTACCAGAACCAGGCAGGTAACACTGGGACAGAGACTTTCAGGAGGACGCAGGGTAACGGGGTCTGAGGGGACAGAACCGTCTCAGAGGGACAGAGGAACTCTGTGGACTTGGTGGGACAGGACCGACTGGGACATGTCTCTGCGTCTCCATGGTTACCTCCTCGTCCTCAGGCGGGGACTGTTGGGTGGGACTGGTGGAGTCCCGGGACATGGGGCGGGGTGAAGGCGGGGTCCACTCTCCTTCCTCCTGGGAGTCGTCTGACTCTCCGTCGTCATGGTAACCACAGGTGTCCTGATCGCTGGCTTGTCTGACCGCGGCCTCCGTCGACTCATCGACGGCCGCCTGAGCGAGCACGCTGATGACATCATCATCGCTGCTACCCTCATCACTGCCATCCTCATCCTCATCTTCATCACTAGCCTCACGTTTACCGCTGCCGTCGCCACGGCCACGCCGCTGGGCTGTGACATCATCATCAGGGGCTCCTGGAGGGGGGGGCGAGGGGTGAGCGGGGGGCGGGGCTACCTTAAAGTGATCTGCGATGTCCCGGTCCTGGTCGCTGGACTCCGGGAGGACAAAGACTGTCTCCACCTTCTCTGACGTCTGAAACAGAAAACAGAGACATTCAGGAGACAAGAGGGACAGAAACGTCTCATCAAGACATCAGATATAAAAACGTCTCAAGTTCTGAATAAAAGGACAATCCTCTGGAGACAATGAAGACAGAGATGGACCTGGACATGAGGACAGGGTGTAATGAGGACATGGGGACACGAGGACATGGGGACACGAGGACATGGGGACACGAGGACATGGGGACACGAGGACATGGGGACACGGGGAAATGGGGACACGAGGACATGGGGACACGAGGACATGGGGACACGGGGACACGAGGACACGGGGACACGAGGACATGGGGACACGAGGACATGGGGACACGAGGACATGGGGACAGCACCTTCAGCAGGTTGTGTTCCCTGAAGGTCTCTTGCTCTCTGGCGGACTTTAGCAGAGCCGTCAGTTCTGGAGACATTTCATCAAAGGACGGTTTGGGCTGGACAGGAGAGACAGACTGAGGTGAGGACATGGACAACTTCATGGACCTGGCAGCTCTGGGTTTGAGGACCAGCACCGAGCCCAGTGGATTCTGAGTTCTACTGAAACTTCAGTCATCTTCAGTTTCAAACTTCACAACAGTTGAACGACCAGAGAGGCTGATCACACCCTGCCCTGAACCCTGACCTCCCATCGCAGCCCAACAGCTGAACCAAACCTGAAGCAGAAGCTTCAACTGAAGGAGGTGAAAGTGGGGGAGCGAAGCAGGAAGTGAGAATCGCGGCCGTCCTTCCCCGGGTCGGCGCTCACAGGAAGGAAGCAACCAAACAGACGGAAGAAGAAGAAACGCCAGCAGCTTCCTGCCCTCCACTTTGGTCAGGAACAGGAACAAAATGGCCTCCTGGAGGAAGTGAAGCTGAAGCCTGGAGCTCCTCACTGCCCCCTGCTGGACAAAAACCACCAGAACCGGACATGAAGGACCGGAGGCCTCCAGGCTGGTTCTGGTTCTGGGCCTGCAGGTTGGCCAGCAGGAACAGGAAGTGACCCGACTGGACGGTTTACAAGACAGGAAGCCATAAGGACTAGAAGGCGATCAGAACCATCCTGTTCCGGATCAGAACCAGCGTTCTCAGCCGTTCAGTTTCACACCTCACTTCCTGCTTCAGCGGCGCAGCAGGGCAGTGATGTCACTCATCATGCTTGTTTCCATGCCAACCAACTGTGGCCATGGGGGCGGGGCTTAGCCCTCCCAGAGCCTGCGGTCCTCTACCGATGACATCATCAGTGGCAGACACCAGGACGGTTCTGTCCGTTGCCATGGTGACATCGTCCTGGGCCCACACCATATCGTAGCTCTGCCCCTGCTTCTCTCCGATTGGCTGTTCAGCAGCTCGGCTCGTCATGTACACCCCCCCTCCTGGAGGGGACGGGTGAGCGACATCAGCCAATCAGGTGACAGGACACAGGTAAGGTAAATAAGCTTAAAGCAGCGTCTTTGGAGACCTGATTGACTCATTATCACTTTGCAGTTATGATCTGGTAAAACATGTTGTCATGCAATATTAAAGTGACCAAACTGAAGGTTCGGTTCTGGTCCCTCAGAGGTTCTACTGACCTAAAAGTTCTGCTGAGATTCAGGACGCACCTGGATCCCCAGTTGACCCAGGTTGACCCCAGGTTAATCCCCAGTTGACCCCGGTTGACCCACTCACCTCCTCCGGCTCTAGCGGTTCGATCATGGGCGCGTCGTCGGCGCGGCGCAGAGGAGACGAGGCCAGGCGTTTGTCCCACTCCGTCATGCCGCCGACCCCCTGCTCTCCCTCCAGGAAGGAGCGCCGCAGCGCGCTGATGGACGTCTGGACGATGTCCTCTGGGCTGCCCAGCGTCTCCTGTGGACGACGGGACAGAGGGTTGCCGGTTCGATTCCCTGCCTGTGATTGGACGAGCCTCATGTTTACCTGAGTCTTCAAGTCTTCGTCCTGATCAGACTGTTGGACAGACAGAGGACACACAGACACGTTACAGCGTGTCCAAAGGGGACGGGTGACCTGTACGGGAGGGACAGGTGTTTACCTCGGTCACGGTTAGGTCGCCATCGACGACGGTGTCCGTCAGCTCCGTCTGGAAAACAAAGAGTTAATTACAGGGAGATGGACAGGAGGACAGGAGGGACAGGTTGGTTACCTTGGTGTCGTGTTTCTGTGGAGACGGAGGACTTTCTGGAGAAACCTCTGCAGCCTTCCTCTGCTCCTCCTTTTGCTCCTCCTTCTGCTCCTCCTCCACCAGCAGCAGCAGAACCTCCTCAACTGGAACCAGAACCAGAACCAGAACCTTCATGGGTTGGACAGATGTCCTTGTCCCCTTTATGAGACACTGTGACCCGTCCAGTTCTTCCAGAGAAAGTCCTACCCGGTTTATTAAGCTAATGGTACCAATTGATCGATCATTACCCATTGATCATCTGTTCGGCAGGAAGCTCAGCTGCTTCTTCGGTTCCTCTGATTGGTCAGATTCTTACCTGGCTCCTCCCTCCTGTCATCCAGCCTCCTGGTTACCGTGGCGATGTGGTCGCTGACAGCGATGGCTTTTGATGCTCCATACAGTCCTGAGCCCATGTCTGCACACACACACACACACACACACCCCCACACACACGCCGCTGTGATGTCATCACCATTACATCAGTACAGGAAACCAACCATCACCTTTGCCATAGCAACCACTGTGATGCTCAGCCAGTCTGTTCATAACAGCTCATTGCCGAGGCAACAGCACAATCAGCCAATCAGAGCTAAGGGCACATGCACGGCATCCCTGGCGGACCAATCAGAGCGCAGCGTTGGTGTCACATGGTGACAAAGGTTCTTCTGAACAACATGGCCGACACCAAGGTCAGAGACAAGGGAACCCACCTGGTGGTGGAGACCCTGTTTGAACCCGGTTCGGGTCAGAACCTGCAGCTCCAGGTGTCTGGGCGATGGAGGAGGTTTATGAAGCCTCACCTTTGGTCAGTCATGGAACAAAAACAGTTGAACCAACAAGAAAAGTGTGTTGGTAGATCGAACTCTACACACACCTTGAACACTTGAACCTGAAGACTCCAGAGGTCACTCTGGTCCCTGACAGACTCAGTGTTGGACGTCTCAGTGGTCTTCCACAGGGTCTCTGCTTTGTCTCGTTCAGGGAGAAGAAGGATCCGACTGCTTGCTTTGCTCAAACAGCCAGCAGTGAACTGGAATCAGAGTTCAGAGGAACGCAAGAGAAACCCTTGATGAACCGAATTCTGGGTAGAGAGCAAATCTACAAAGAAGTTCTGGATTAGACACTGCTCTGGTTGGTTTTCTCCAGGGTCAACCAGAAACTGGAGGCTCCAAACATCATCAAGCCTCAGATTCAGGAAGAGCAGAGCGCCTGGTGGAGCATAACGGCTCCAGTAGTTTGGTTCTGAAGAGGTAATCATGTCCGCTTCCTTTTGTTCTGTGTACAAAAGTTGATCTTTAGCAGTGGTTGGCCGCTGAGAATGAAGCAAACAGTTTCCATGTATGGTGCACTATCTCTACCCCTGAGCCCCACAGCGCCCCCTGCACACAGGTTGATGGCAGCACATGTCTGACATGTGACTGCATCGATGCAAATGGATGATCAGTCTGAAACAAGCGCAGCCAGTCAGGATGCAACAATTCAAAAGAAGCTGAGAGAAGCAAGAGCTGGAACCAATCAGAGAGCAGCAGAACTCAGAGCTGCAGAGTTCAGGACTACCTGAGTAAACTCGACCGTTGGCTTTGAGCGACACAGTGATGGCAGGAGAGCCAATCAGAGAAGATGTTGCTGTGGTCCTGGAAGCTAAAGACCAATCAGAAATGGGTAAGGAACATATAAACACTCTAGTGACCCATCAGAACTCCCCTCCCACTGGAACCAGCCATAGAAAGTGGACCTACAGACTAGGTCAGGGTGCTTGGAGCTCCTACCAGAGGCCCCAGTGCTCAGGGCCCCGTCCTCCATGTTTCAGACCTGATGTATGAATGAATGACCAGCTGGTTTCTGCAGAGGCACCACCATCATTTGAATGAGGTGTGCCAGAGCAGAGAGGCGGGCCTTGAGCACCAGGTCTGGGAACCAATGCCTGCACCAGAATCAGGAGTAACTACAGGGTCCATACTCCTTCTGAGACCAGAACAACAGAACCAACGACCCTATTGGTAACTGGTGTGACTGGTACCTCCGTCCAGGCTCCGGCTCAACATGTTCCTCTTGCTGGTGCATCGTGGGAAGTTGGGAGCGGGTCTGGATATCTGAGCGCTGGCTCTGCGGCTCTGAATCTGGGTCCGACCGCTGTAGCGAAACTTTGACCCCAGAGAGAGAAACTTCTTTGGCGGTTCCTCAGGAGACAGCAGCCTGCGAGACAGACGGCTGTGAGACGTCTCATGGACACGTGGACGGAGATGTTTGGACACCAGAGAGCTGCCGACCTGAAGAAGGAGTGATGCTCCACACACACCTTCCACAGCCGCTTGGCTGCTCTGTGGTTCAGCAGCTTGAAGCCAATGATGGACTCAAACTGGTCAAACTGGAGACAAACAGAGGTTACAGCAAACCCAGCAGGCATCAGCTGCTAGCAACACGTTAGCCCATTAGCACTCCATAACTACTTGGTAGTAGTGGGCACTGCTAGCTAACAAATTAGCTGCGAAATACGTAAAACACTAGCTCTATGGTAAAGTGCTAATCATAAACATTAGTTATGCTAATGCTAAAGTCCTATGCTAACATAGTATTTAGCAGAAGCTAATGCTAAAGCGCTAACTTCAAACAATCATATGTCAGTGACACTGACATAGAAGTAACTAAGTGTGCTAAAAGTTAACAAAGTGCTAAAGCGGTAAACAAAACAATTAGCTCTGCTATTAGCGCCTTAGCAGATTAGCAGAACTACGCCAACCTCTTGAACATCCTAACAGCTGGTTGTCAGTAAGCTAACTTGATTAAAACATTGCAGGGTGTCTTCGTCCGTCTCACCTCTCCAGGTCGGATCTTGATGTAAAAGTTGTTCCGTTTGTAGGAAATCTTCAGGATCTTTGGCCAGGAGAATCGGTTGATCCTCAGCCGGTCTCTGTACACCAGCAGCCCGCTGTTACACACGCCCAGCATGATGGCCACGCCCTCCGAGTCCTGCAGGCACACAGCGGTCAGTGAAGGCAACACGGCCACTTCAGGCACAGCTGCAGGAGGACGGACATCGGGGGACATCGGGGTTCACAACCGACGACGGCAGCAACAGGTGAGTCCAGGTGAGACTGGGCCAGGTATCAGGTTCTGATCTAATTGTGTGATCCATGAGAGACGGTTCCTCAACAGAACCGCCTTCTGTCCACAAACTGGACAACCTCAGGACAATCAGGATCACACTGAGGACGCCGTCTTACCTCTGACTGAGCAGACAGGCAGTCAAAACGGCTTCCTGTCATCTAGTCCAAGCAGGCGGACAGACAGAGAGACGGACAGAGAGACAGAGACAAAGAGACAGAGGGACAGACAGTCATTCAGACAGAAGGACTGGTCTGCATGTAGACCGTCCAACAGAGACACTCACATCATTAAATTGATGGTTTGCTAGCAGGACGTCCTGAAGGACAAATGGACTCTGTTGGACACCAAGGGAAGCTCTGATTGGCCCAGAGAGGAACCAATCAGAAACCAGTTAGAAAGTAAATCTGGAGTGCAACAGGAAACAGAAAGTTCAGCCAAGCTGAGGGTCAGGCTGAGGTCAGGGTCACTGAAGTCAAGGCGGGTCGCCTGGGGGATGTACAGCTGAGGTGAATGCAGGTCTGTCTTCTGGCTGATGATGGGATCAGTCGGACCCGTTCTGCCGTCGGTCCTGATCAGAGATTCTGATGAACTGAACCTGATGGTGGAAAAATCGTTCCTGTCCCATCAGCAGCAGCCGGCGCTATCGATGGAACAGGAAGTGTGTCGCTGCTGATTTATTGGAGCGGCAGCCCGACTGACCCCAATGAGGACGGGCCAGGTCCAACAGAACCAGACCCTCAAACCGCTTCACTGCTGGTTCAGAAAAATCAACCAACACGGTGACCCAGAACCCGGTCGGCTGTGACTGGAAGAACCCAGAACCCGGTCGGTCTCACCTTGGCGTGATGCAGGTCCACTCCATACATGGAGAGCTTCTTCACATTCTCCAGGAAATGCAGCTCTGCTTCTGCTGGACTCATTCCTCTGAACACACAGAGACCGGTCAGAACTCCAGAACCTCACCTGAACCCAGAAAGATCCGACCGGCACCGCAGCCCACCGACCTGAGGGTCTGGTGCAGATCCACGATCTTGGCCTCCATCTCTTTGGTTTGGTTTGGAGCGAAACACAAGTCACTGACGTAGTCTGGAGCACATTCCTCTGGAAACCAGACGGACAAAGGTCAACCCAGAAACACTGACCTGCTCTGACCCCTGGGGTCAGTCAGGGTCAGTCTCCGGGTCAGAGTTCAGTCTCTCAGGTGTTTTCCGTACCAGAGTCGTAGTCTCCGAGCTCCGACTGAACCGTGTAGGAACCAAGAACGGCGTGAGTCGCAAAGGAACATGGAAGACGACCGGAAACAATATCCTGTCTGAGCTGCAGACACAGGAAGTACCTGCCGAGAGACAGAAACCAGGTGAGACACGAAGACGAGGCCGTGCTGGGAGCTGCTCAACTGCTAGCGCCGTACCTGGTGATGTCCTCAGACAGCTGGGCCGGGTTCGGAGGGTAAAACTTTACGTTAAAGGAGAAGTTCCAGGGAACGCCTGAGGAGAGAAGAGCAGAGTCAGCGCTAACGGAAAGGTACGGGGCAGACGCAACATCCAACTAATCAGCTCCAAACTGACCTCTGACCTGCTTCTTGATCTCCTTTGCAGGATCCAACCAGTTCTGCAGCAGACAGACGGACAGGTGGACAGTTAGACAGGTGGACAGAAGCATCCTTTAAATAGGACATCTGACTGCTTCGTTCTTTAACTAGGGTCTATTCAGACATGAAATCTGTCGACATTACTGGTTAACTGGACAGACAGAGACAGACAGACAGACAGACAGACAGACAGACAGGTACCTTGTTGCTGTCTGCGTCTCTGAAGGACAGACTGAAGTAATCTCTCTCCAGCAGGTTGAGATGATCACAAACTTTCTCAAAAAGCTGCAAACCTCGAGATCGTTTCTGGAACCAGAGAGAGAACGGCCAGGTGTTCCTACGGTTTACTTCATGATTTGACTAGGACAGTCCACATCAACTTTATTCAAGTGAAAGTTTAGCAAACAGCAGAGCAAGCTAACGCTTCAGAATTTAAGCTAAGTGCGCTACAGTTAGCTCCACTGTTAGAGGATTAGCTGTTAGCAATTTGCTAAATTCAATTTCGTGACATTTAAACTTAGATAACATTGGACCAGGTAATGGTTCTGTTGGTTCTGCTGTCTGGGTCCAGTTGGTCTCACCTCCACGATGCAGGTGAACTCTGACCCGTCCAGCAACGCCACCCGGGTCTGCATGGTTCTGAAGCCCAGTGCGGTTCTGGCCGGAGAGCGAGCGACACGTCCGCCCGACGACAGCGGACTGCTGGAGTCCTCAGCCAATGAGCTCTGAGCAGGGCCCTCCCCTCCCTGAGGAAACAGAAAGTGATGTCACCATTCACCGCAGGCCTGAGGTCAGAGGTCATCCGGGGTCTGAGGCCAGTTACCTGTCTAGGTGTGGAGTGGGCGGCGGCTTCAGGGAAAGGCTCCGCCTCTGGGGGCTGGGCTTCACTTGGCTCTGTTGTCATGGTGATTCACCTGGAGACAGTGATGTCAGAGCTTAATGCCACGGTTACCACGGAGACCAGTGACGTCAGGTCAGAAAGTGATGTTTGGTTCATTAATTAATGATTAATTAATCATCATGACATCCAGAACCCAAACTGGACCTCCGGACCAGAACCGTGACATCACGCTGACTGCCATGGTAACCAGCCGCTGACCCCGTCCAGCTGTCAGGTGAACGGTTACCACGGCAACGGCAGAGAGACGGATTACAGCCGGAGACAATCTGATGTAATCTGATTTGGTGAGGATGATGAGGAGAGGAAGGTTCTGGAACCAGAACGGAAAAACAGCTGGTTCTGGTTGGGTTCTGACAAACTGGACCTGGATGGTGCAGAGCGCGGACAGAACCAGAATTTATGACCCAATCATCATTTTAGAGGATTAACCATTTTAGAACCTTCAGATGGTTCTGGTTCTGTTGGTTCTGGTCCAGATGGTTCTGATCTTGAAGCCTGTCTTGGTTCTGATAAATTAGACCGGTTCTGTTCTGGTTCTGGTGAATTGGACCGGTTCTGTTCTCCAGGCTGTATTAATAAAGTTTTTCTCCACGGAGGGTCAGAATTATTCGTACAGAACTGGACCTGCAGAACCGGAGCCGTCAGGTTCTGGAAGCAGCCAGGACTCAGAACCGGTCCCGGACGGGTTGAAGCAGCAGGACCCTCCCATCATCCTCATCATCCTCATCTTCCTCAGCAGCAGCACGCGCTGCTTTGTTCAGGTGCACCTGATGAAGATGAGGATGCTCTTCATCACCGGGACCAGCTGACTCATCAGCCGCAGCACGAACCCGAACCGAACGCATGAAACCGGGTCCAGACCGACCGGACCGGACCGGGCCGGACCGCAGCTCTTCCTCCTCCTCTTCCCCCTCGGGTCGGGAGTGTCCCGGGGCATGCGCGTGCCTGAGGTCCTGCAGCAGGACACGGACACGCGCATGGGGCTGCAGCGGGACCGGAATCGAGCGGCAGCAGCTGGAGGTTCTGTGTAGAGACCGAACCGAACCGAACCGAACCGGAGCAGCTTTACCTGTCCTTGTGCAGGACGCTCGTCCTCTTTCGACCGGTCAGCGACGCCGCTCTGCTCTCTACGTAATCACCTACTACGACGGGCTGTGACGTCATGACGCACACCGAGCTCCGCTGGTCCTCGTTTGGAAATATTATTAAACTTTCATGTTTTCATTCTTCAGACGCCCGGAGGTTCAGGGGCCCCCCGAGGGCCGGAACCGGGCGGTCCAGGGCCCCAGAGGAGTTTGAACCAGAACCACAGAATCGGGTCGGTTCTGTTCAATGTTTTTGTTCTCTGATCAAATTAAAATCCTCAAAATGTTTCACATTCAGTTTGTTATGAAGTCTGAAAATTATCATAAAGTATTTGATGTTTAATGAAATTATTTTTATTCCCTCGTTTCATTGAATCACTACAGACAGAAACATTGAACTGGTTTCCAGTAAATGTTTCCCATTGAACATTTTCACTCATCAATCATTTCTTACTTTGACTTTTCTCAAAATGGCCAAAACCTTCAGCAGTGAAGCTTCAGAGGCTCCTTGACCCTGGAGCCATGCTAACTGCTGTGCTAACCGCTGTGCTAACCGATATGCTAACCGCTGTGCTAACCGATATGCTAACCGCTGTGCTAACCGATATGCTAACTGCTGTGTGTGTGTGTGTGTTACTCACCGGTGCAGACAGGAAGTGATCCATTCAAACAAAAGAAAAAAGAATTAACGAGATGAAAGAATTAAATGATAACATCACAGCTCTTCTTCTTCTTCTGCTGCTATTATTGTAGTGGGTTGGTGACATCATCGTCACCTTCTATGAACCTGCTGAACACACACACACACACACCCCTACACACACACACACTGCGCCCAGCAGCTGTACTGGGACTTCTGGTCGAAGCTTCAGGAAGTTTTCTCGGCTCTGGATGTTTAACGAATGAATCAGGATTTAAAGTGAAATTTGATTTCTGATAAAGTATCAGTCAGGAGAAGGAGACACAAACATGGAGGACTCATGTGGCCTGGTCAAAGCAGGAGGAAGATGAGCAGTTGGACTGAAACCCGTCCAGTACCGAACACTGACTGGATAAACTTAATGTCACATATTTTATTTAACAGATTATCAGAAATAATAATAATAATAATAATAATAAATACTTCCTGCTGCTCCTTAAAGATCCGAACCTAAACATCTGAGTCCAACTGGGTCAGGAGGCCTTGGTCCCCGTCCGGACCGGCAGAACTCAGCTGGGGAGCACCAGAGAGGAAGAGGATTACCTGAGCAGGTTCCGCAGCAGCGAGGAAGAGGATGCTGGTGCTGGTGCTGGTTCTGGTCCTGGTTCTGGTCCTGGTTCTGGTTCAGGCGGTCTCCCAGTCAGTCTGTCTGCAGCTGTTTGACGGATTATTGGTTTCTGTCAGGCTCCGCCCCCAGATTATTCCCCCCTCCCCCCTCCCAGTCTGCCAGCTGCATGAGGGGGGAGGAGAGGGGGGGGGCACTGATGGAGACAGTCAGGCTGGTTCTGGTCTCGGTTCTGGTCCCGGTTTTGTTTCTGGTTCTTGTTCTACTGATGCTGTCCTCCTGCAGGGATCAGAACCTCTCAGAAACTCAGGTCCATTCTGGTTCTGGAAGACAGAAGACTCCTGCTCTCTGATTGGGCAAGGCGGCTGGGGGCGGGGCTTGTCAGACTCCTGCAGCGCTCCGATTGGTGGAGCCAAACTGACCAGAGATCAGACCCCTGATGGCCGAAAGTCTGAGAGACACGAGGACAGGACGAGTTCAGAGTGTCCTCCTGTCTGTCTGTCTGTCTGTCTGTCTGTCTGTCTGTCTGTCTGACTGTCTGTCTCTGTCTGTCTGTCTGTCTGTCTCTCTGTCTGTCTGTCTGACTGTCTGTCTCTCTGTCTGTCTGTCTGTCTGACTGTCTGTCTCTGTCTGTCTGTCTGTCTGTCTGTCTGTCTGTCTGTCTCTCTCTCTGTCTCTCTGTCTGTCTGTCTGTCTGTCTGT
>CAEGAG010107386.1:0-13367 GCA_903067065.1 Brachyrhaphis terrabensis | reverse complement strand
GATAGATGCAAATCGCATTTCGTTGCTTGTACTTGTGACAGTGCAATGACAATAAAGTTGAATTCTATTCTATTCTACTCTATTCTGATTTTAATTGATTGTGAGTTTACAGGATTTTTTGCAGGAGTGTCCTCCACAGCAGTGCTGTTGGTCAGGTCCTTCTGTCATCACCCCCAGACCACCTGCCCTCCTTAACATGGGCCCAGTGTCTTAACAACAAAGGCACTGAAAATCCTCATTTTTATGCTGAGGGCAGCCATACTAACTTATTTTGCTAAATTATTATTTTTTAATAAATACTACTGTTAAGGGGCACAAGCAGGACTCCTGACAGATAAAGAATATGAAAAAAAGAACATCAAAAACAGGCACTTGGGGCATCAGGTTAAAAGGGGAAGGGGCTCAAGGTCCCTCCGTGGCCCCATCCTCTGAACATGCCTGATATCTTTAAAAAGGCATCTGTCAGGCCACATAAGGTGACTTCACAAAAATTCAAATAACAATAATAATACATTTTGCAGGAAAAAAAAATCCAAATTAAAAAAAGGAAATAAGAGAGTGTTGATTAATCCAAGTAGAAATGCTTGTTTGAACAACAGAGCGTTCAGCTGGGATTTAAAGACAGACAGCATGTCAGAGAGTCTTTTGCGGGGAAATGGGAATATGGAATTCCAAATAGACGAATCATGTGTTGAACCAGACCGATGTGCCACTACATTTATTAGGCACATTTGCTCATATAAGTTGCACATTTACAGAATGGAGATGCTTTCTACTCATGAAGGCGCATTCACAAAGCTCCACCTACACCAGCACTATTGATGTACAGCTCCTTCTTTAAAAAAGAAAAAGTATGAAAAAACATTGGGTTTGATGCTCCTTGAGTTAAATAACACTGAATGGAGTCAGATTGTATTTAGGTGAGTTTCAGCACATTGTTGACAAAAAACGTTTGTGTGGCTGCCGCACATTTTCACGGCAGGTAAAAACTTTGTTCATATTTACGCAAACTTTCACGCCATGTTCACTTTTATGCCTGTGCGTAAAATATGGTGCCACACATTTTTTGTGCATATGCACGCTTCATACATGAGGCCCCAGGAAACTTCAACATTACATAGTACATAAAACATAGTTTTCAAGTTTTACACATTGCTTTGCTTTTACTGCACTATTCTCTGAGTATCTGTTAACCACTGCATTTAGGGTATAAACGTAATCAATAAAAGTCTTCTACAGACAAAATGGCAGTCTACTTAAACATCAGAGAACCTAAATTAAAGCCTTGCAACTGATTGTCAGGATTGATTTACTCAGCCAGTGACGCCACATGACACCTTGAATTGGTGCTTTTGGAGGTTTGCCCACTAGAGGAGACCCCTGTCACACATGCTTTAAAGCAGTCATGCGTAAAAGTGACATGAGAAGGGTGACATGAGCGGGGAAAATTTGTTGTTGAGGAGGGGGGAAAACCACCCCCCTCCTCAGCATAAATGTTTCTCTTTCTGATACAGCCATGATAAGACATAAAAGAAAGATTCCATTAAATGTCACCTGTGAAAACAAGATAATAATGTTAGAAAAGCTCTCTTTCCATGTTGCTCCATGTTTACCTCCCTGTACCATTTTTACTAACATGTCAGGTTGCGTTTTCTGTTTATATTTTGGGTCATGAAACTGTCTCCATTAAGTCCTTTGTGTTTAGTTTTTTTCTTGTGTGTGTTGCTCTCTATACCTTTTGGTTAAGACACTTACTTAAATGTTAATGTTTTCCTCCTTGAATTTAAATCCCTTTATGTCTTGGTAGCTGGGGATACAATACATCAGTTTTTTGTGCCAGATTTTACCACCGATTAGTTTTCATGCTGATTTATGTTTATGAGAGGCGACAGGACGGTCCACACAATGCCAGTAGCTGCGCTCTATTTCACCCAAATTGGAATGTTCAAAGGAAAAGTGCGCAGCCACATGCATATGCACGATATTATACATCTGAACTTTTTTGTACACTGCACTTTTCAAAATTTGTCTCGCCAACTTCTAGTGTGAAAGCTGCACAAATTCAGGCTGGGGCCGAAGTTGTGGGCTGGGGAGGTGGAGTGTGTGTTGGTGTAATGATGTATTAGGATTTGTGGTCCCATTACAGCATAGCAATCACAGTATGTCCCTGACAGACAATATTTATTTTTAGGGCATTCATGTAACGCTTGTATTATAAAAATTTTTATAATTCTGATTTGTCTGTATCTAAAGGCTTCTCTGTGAGTGTTACTATTTTTTTAAGTGCTTGAGGTGCACAACAGGCTGTGCAGTCCTGGACAGAGAGAGTCATATCACCTGTTATAAAAACAGGTATTGGCTGAAAGATATCACTTATGTCTAAACTGAAAACAAGGGACATGACAGCATGTGGCTTATTTTTCATAAGATGTCTTATTTCCATACACTTGAGGATTGTCATCTGATTAAACTTAGACTCTTTTTGATTTTATATAAGTCAGGGTATGGAAATGAACACTTTCCAAAATAAAGCCCTGTAGAAAAAAAAAGTTAAGTAGCAAAGCACCAAATATTATAAACAAAATGATCTGCAAAGGAAGTAGCACTAAAGATATTGAAAGCTTTGGTACTGTTCCTAAAAACAGATCCTGAAATAAATGAATTATGAAAATAGACTAACGTGTCTCATTTAAGTAAATCCAAATATACTGGCGTATGATCAAATTCTGAAATATGATTGGATGCTCGGCTGAACGTGGCTTCTCTACAATGTGGCACGTACGTAAATTCCAGAAGTCAATTGAAATAAACGTGGTGAAATAAGAACGGAAGTGAGATCAAAATAAAAGCCCACCTCGTATTTAAAATGAAAATACAACTCATGGGAGTACTGTAATGCAAATCTTCTCAAGTAACTAGTGTTGTTATGTTTTGTATGCCTGAAGAATATGTAGTGTCATCCCCGAAAGAGATAATTTAGGATAGAGAAACTTTACTTTGAAATACATCACCAGAACAGTAAACGACTTACGCTAGTGTGAGTTCTCCAGAGCCTAACGTGTAACTTAAGTTCATGGAAGCATGTACACGAGGGCTGACAGTAGAAACTGAAACCGGGACGGTTTGTGTTGTGAGTCGGAGTTACAGCCCATCCACTGGAAGCTGCTGGTTGGTTCTCTGGTCAGGTAAGAGCAGCCATATCTAATACTGCGCCGAGCTCCGCAAAGAAACCAGGTCATTTAGATGAATATTCTGTGTCATCAACGCATCTTCCACCTGTCACGCAATAGTACAATATTTTACAGTTTGAATTAAAGTGGCCTAGAGTTCGGCTTATACTACGCTTTTGAAGAAACCCGATTTCACCACAAGGGATCTTGTACCAGTCCCAAAATAAAGAAATTACAGAATAAACGTGTAAGAATAATTTAGTGTTTATTTACCAACAAACAAACAAACAAACAAAACAACAACAAAAACTGGTCAAATGCAGAGTGCGGAAAAAATAAAAAGATGAAGTCTAGATCTGAGTCAGGAGGCGCATTCCTTTCCAATCAGCCGGAGGATAACCCGGGGAGAAGCATGACGAAGCGGAGTGGGAGGAGTTTACTTTCTAAATTGAAGAAACTATTGTTTTCCTCAAGAATGATGTTTTGAGATAAATAATCTGTCGTTTTCTTGAACAAATTTTTACTCCATATAATTTAATTAATAGTCTGTGATCTTGCATATTCAACATATCTGCAGATGTTGATTGTTGTTTAGGTTCATGTCTTTACCTTTCCACATAAACACTATTATGTTTATAACAGTCACATGTTATAAAAACGGCCACCAAGGTGTTGGGTGAAAGATAAATCAGCACACTCAGCTCCTTCAGACTAGCAGCAGCAATTAGCAAATGCCTGGTGGAACTGTGCATCTGCTGAGCTCATTATACAAACTACTCAGTGAAATGCTGGAACATTTTTTTGCTATGTTTGTTGTTCCTCTGATCAGTTCCCTCCTGTGTCTGATTCAACTGTTACCTCTGCTTTACTAATTCAATGGTCAGAAACTAAGACCAGCATCTCCGCAATCAGTTTGAAGCTCCAGGCCTTACACATATCCTTTTCTCTAATCATGTTTTGTATTGCCAGAGCATCACTATGGCATCGTGGATATTTCATATGTATGTGATGGTGCTGTCTACCTTCATCAGCTGCAGCCAAAGCAAGAGGGACAAAGTCCTCTACTGTTCTGGTAAGAAGCAGTAACGCGTTGCGCCCCTCCCCCACTACTTTCTGTGAGATTTAACATGTTGGCAATTAAAAACCTGCATCAGGTATTGGCATCAAAGAGGTAGGAGGTTATGACTGAGAGTGTGACTGACTATTTAAAGTATTGTGTAAACAACACAGTTTCCAACACTGTGTAAGTTATTTTCCAAGAAACAAACTCTGGATTGCTAGTAATCTGAAGAAAAACTTTTTAAAAACAGCCTTAAGGGAAGGTTGCAATGAATTATTGAGGAGTATACAACAGCCTCCTATAATCAAGATTAGAGACAGCAATTAGGCCTACAGGAAGAAGCCGGAGATTGTGCTCCAGCAGAAGATTGAAAGAGATGTGTGGTCATTAGTGATGTCCAGGGGCGCCGTATAGGGGGGGGGGAAGTTATGACAATTCTAAGGGCCCCTGGCCGACAGGAGGCCCTCCACAATTTATTTATTTATTTTTTGTTCATAGACGTTAAAAAAAAATTGGTGCCCTGTCAATTACAAAATTAATCATATTGTATTTTCTGAGATTATTTTTAGCAGTAAAAATTTTATGTTCCTACTCGCAGACCTAAAAGCACACATTTATATTTGTCCTGAACACCCCTGGAACTGCATGAAATAATTCGTTCCTGCTTGGCGCACTTGACGGTGATGATGTTCAGCAGCAGTCAGCAGAAGGCAAGAACGACTGTGACTGTTACTATGCTGCTAAGAAGAATTATAAAAAAGGTTTTCAAAAAAAATAGAGAGATGGAGAGAGAGAAAAAGGTAAGGGTGTCAATTTATAACCCAATTTTTCTCCGAGAGGTGGGTAGACTGTTTGAGATTATCAACCATTTAGCATATTTAGCTTTGCTACAGACTAGTGTTTACCTCCTTTTCACTAGCATTTAATGAATTAAAGAAAAATTGACCAACATATTGATATATTTAATTTGTCCCTTGTACCTTTTGCCACTTAACAACAGATGAGTCAGTCAGCATCAGCTCTAACCCACGTCCCTCCTGACCTGCCCTCTCCTAAGTGAAATTAAAGCTGCAGTATGTAACTTTTATAAAAATAAAAAAAAAATCACATATTTGTTAAAACTGTTATGTTGTGACAATATGGTATGAGAGATAATCTGTAAAAAATCTATTTCCTCTGCCTTCTCCCAGTGCTAGAAACAACCAGTCAGTGGCAGGAGAGTTTTAGTGCACACAATCTCATATGGCTGCTCATCCTTCCTCTCACTCACTCTGTGCTATGCTGCAGTTAGCATAGCTTGTTGTGAGTGCTCAGTCTAGTTAGCATAGCTACCAATGATGGCAGATAAATGGTTTCCTGCAATGATGTGTTGTTTTTCCACCATTAGCACATTTAGCAGTGAATGAATGAGGTTGATTGACATCACTAAGACCCTCCTACTGATTCTGATTGGTTGTTTTGGTCAGAATGTTGCATTACTTTAGCCAGCAATAGTAGTTCAGGGAGGAGGTGGAGGAGATTGATCTTTTCACAGGTTGTCTCATAACAAACTGTCATGACAAGGTGACAGCTTTAACAAATATGGAGAAAAACTTTTTTATTAAAGTTCTATACTGCAGCTTGAATAAAATGCAACTACATAGCATTTTTTGAGAAGTCTGGATTGCTTTATGTGTATTTTGCACGTTGCTTTTGACTGTTGCTCGTGGGGAGAGACATTTCAGTAAGCTAAAACTAACAGAAACAATTTAAGCAACCTACTTGCATATTGTATGCGGGGGGTGGGGGGGACGTTATTACTGTATGACAGTATTGTCATACAGTAATATGACAATATTACTGTATGACAGTAGTATCATACAGTATATGATATCACTGTCATATACTATATGACAGTGATATCAGATGTTCATGATATGAACATCTGATATGTTCATATCATGAACATATGATATGAACATATCATATGTTCATGATTTTTATTAATATAAATGAAGGCCTCTACTATAAAAGTTATCTTTATGATCTATGTTAATGTGATAACATAACACTACAACAGACTGAAGTTCAATATAATTATGCATAAACACTCAAGCATGCAAAATTATCTTGGTTTAGAATACAGACAGTCAAATTTGTACTTTACAGAGCAAATGTTGCACTAAAGTAATGCTGTGACAAGATATATTCAAATAAAGAAACAATGTTCACCTTTTAAGATCTTTTCTATTTGGAAAAAGCACTTTTATCTCATCTTACAGAAGAGAACTGGAAGTAAGAACACCATATTGTGACCGATCATAAAACACACCTTTTCATATATTTTTCCACAATTTTTAAAATTATTTGCCCTTGATTAGTTCAAAGGACTGTCAATGACATCTGATTTTAATGTTTTCATGTCTGGGAAAAATTTGGGTTTAAATGGGTTAAAAGAGTCTGTCTTATGTTTCTCTTGGCACTTTTATCTCTCTAGCAGGTGGCAGTGGGGTTTAGGTGCTTTGTGGATAAAAACTGTCAGCATGGCATTTGTTTTTAGCTTGTAAAGGTAACGATCATCTGTGAGAGCGTTTTTTTCAGTTTTCCTTGTACAAATGAATCAGTCTTCTGGAGAGAAATGTTAAGTGCACAAATGTAGATCCTTTTGACGTTGTGTTGAACTCTCTCCCACTGTGGCCTTCTTTCTTTCATGTGATCCAGATTCATCTCACTGTTTTCGTTTTAAGTTACAGCCAACAGTGACTTAGACTTAGACTTATTTTATTGTCATTGCTCAAATAAACATAAGTAAAATTGGCAATGAAATGTCATTGCTTGGCCACCGGCGCACACACAGAAACACAAGTGTGCCTTTAATTACATAGTAAACAAATAGTAATGTATTGATAAATAACTTAGTATTTCCAAACAGTCTTAGACAGTTTTAGTGATGGGATTGTTGATTGATTGTTGAGCAATTTGATGGCCAGTGGGAGACAACTATTTCTGAGTCTGGCTGGTCTGCAGCAGATGCTACGAAATCTCCTGCCAGATGCCAACCAGATGAACAGACCATGGTGAGGATGGGTGGAGTCAGAGAGGATCTGGTTTGCTCTGGCTAAGCAGCGTCTGTCTGCAATGTTCTGGATAGGGGGAAATGGAGACCCAATGATCCTCTCTGCTGTCTTCACCACTCTTCGCAGAGATTTCCAGTCTGAGGCCTTGCAGCTTCCAGACTAGATGGAGATACTGCTGGTCAGCAGGCTCTCAATGGTTCCTCTGTAGAAGGTGGAGAGGATGGGAGGTGGGAGGGAAACCCTTTTCATTCGTCTCAGAAAGTGCAGCCGCTGCTGTGCCTTTTTCACCAGTGAAGTGATGTGAGTTGTCCAGCTGAGGTTGTCTGTGATGTGAACCCCCAGGAACTTAGTGCTGCTGAAGATCTCCACTGCTTTGTTGTTAATGAGAAGAGGTGTGTGGTTCGGTCGAGACCTTCTGAAGTCGACAATGATTTCTTTTGTCTTGTCGATGTTCAGGATCAGGTTGTTTGTTCTGCACCAGTCCACAAGATGTTGTATCTCTTTTCTGTAGTTCACTTCATTATTGTCCTGAATTAATCCCACAATTGTTGTGTCATCTGCATATTTCTTGATGTTGTTGGTGTTAAACTTGGGACGACAATTGTGGGTCATCAGGGTAAACAGCAGGGGGCTCAAAACAGTCCTGGGGGGAACCAGTGTTCAAAGAAATGACATTGGAGGTGTTATTACCCACACAGACAGACTGAGTTTTGTCAGTGAGGAAGTCCAGCAGCCAGTTGCACAGTGGAGTGTTGAAGCCCAGGGGCTTCATCCTGGGATGATTGTATTCATCATCCCAGGGTGAATACAATCATCCTGGGGAATGATTGTATTGAATGCTGAGCTGAAGTCCAAAAACAGCATCTGTACGTGGGTCTTTCTTTTCTCCAGATGTACCAGGCTCAGATGAAGAGCAGAGGAGATGGCATCTTCAGTCGAGCAGTTAGTTTTACATGCAAACTGGAATGGGTCAAATGATGGAGGCAGTATAGAGATTATGTGATCCTTAACCACTCTGTCGAAGCACTTCATGATGATAGATGTTAATGCAACTAGCCGAAAGTCATTAAGACAAGTGATGGTTGGTTTCTTGGGCAGTGGAATAATAATAGCTGACTTAAAACATGAGGGGACAATGGTCTGGTGCAGAGACGTATTGAAGATGTCAGTGAGCACATGTATGGACGTATGGCATTATCTAAAATTACACCAAATAAGCTAACAACTCAGGTAAAGTTAGCCTTCCTGTTTGCTCTTTAAAATAAACAGTAAACACACCTGCATCATCAGAAAAGCAGCTGAAAAAATGGCAACCTCCATGGATAAAAATATAACAAGAAATAAAATTCTTGAAGAAATTATAAGCTTTGGCGTATCACAGACAGCTATTTTTTTTGTTAGTAGGAAAATTACAAAATTTTTAGGCCAATATGTTCAACTAATCTTGGATCCTTTTAAGGATGAATGGCAGTGGACCAGCGCTGTAACAGTAAACTAATTCTCTGTTGTTCCTAAACAGTGTTATTTGTTTGGCTTTAGTAAGCCGTCATCACTAGTCACCATCAACAGGGCAGAACTCCGGACAATGTAATCCTGGTGGACGGAACAGCTAAAGGAGAAATTTGAAACTCATTTATTCCATTCCCACTTTCAACAAGTTGAGTAACAAACTCTGGCTGCTTGACAGAAACACCCCCACAGAGGCTGTGGAACCACTCTCATTATGTTTCTCAATGAAAGGGATGATGTCCTGTCATAATTGTGCTTAAACCAAACCACAAAACTACCAATATCGTATAACTATCTAAAAAGAACAGAAATAAGTTAAAAAAAATATTAGAAAAAAAGTTTTATATCAGTCCATTCAGCACACAGCATGCAGTACAACATCCAGCATACAGTATGAAAAAAAAAAAGAAGAAAGAAACGCATAAGGGAGAGAGGAGAGAGCATGATGGATGAAGAAAGACAACATTTAGATAAGTGGCTATGGAATAAAGAGAAATATGTCTGTAAATAAGAGTTTTTATGGAAAATCTGGAAACGAACATGCTTTGTGCATCTGATCACATAGTCCTTGTAAGTCCAATGTGACTTACAAGGACAATAGTTTTGAATTTTACCATTTTCATCTTAACCCATCGGTTTCCTCAGTTCCTTCTCAGGGTTTTTTTCTACACAGTTAAACATACAAGAAAACCAGTCAACCAAATATACAAGTATGTTTTGGATTTTTTTATCCATGTAACATGAAAAAAACTATGTGGTTTTACAGAGGCTCATAAGGAAAAATATAGGGCAAGTCAGTGTCAAACAGCATACTGTTGCACAAGAACACAAATAAATACAAATGCATTACAATCAAATGTCCGGAGTTAAGGTGGAGCTAAACATGTAACTGATAAACATTCCTTTGCAATAACTTATTAAATATCTGGTTTCAAGAGACTGATGCTATATGAGTCCTTTTAAAATAATTCCGTAAAACTATCTGACCAACTTAAAACATAGTCCAGTCAGGGGTTTTCATGTGTCTTAAAAAGTAAATGTAGTATGGAAACATAAGAAAAATACAAAAATACCTAAATATAGGAATCTGTTTGGATTAATTGGCCTCAGTTTGAATTTTATAACCAACAACTAGAAGAGTCAATACTGTCTATCATGTACAATGCAGCCTTATTGTGTTTCATCATCTGTACTTACAGGCCGGCCAGAACGTTACACATCCAGGATTCAATAACAGCTCAGCCCAAAAATCTTTAATAATATGGTAAAAACAAATATAATTTAAATATTGGCTACAATTATGGATGTTTTGTGGAATAATGATGGATACAGTGTGTCAAATTTTATGGAGATCAAATATAAACAGAAAAAATAAATAAATATATAAATAAGGCTAACATAAAGCTAATAAAAACAATCTTGACACTTAATAGAAAATTTATTTCAGAATGGTAAAAAACAAAACTGATATGTTCTAAGACAATTTAATTCTATGATTTTATGGCACAATCCTGTGAAGGGTTTTACTTCATTGCATTATTCATTTAGGAGAAACGGACAATGCAATGTCTATTTCAAAGTTTTTAAAAAAATAAAATAAATAAAGGCTCCCACATGCTTAAGGTTCCACAGGTTGCCACTTCCTTAATACTCCCAAAGCTTGGAAAAAATAAAACATAAAAAAATCGACCCATGTCCATGTGTGACGTTTTCAAGGCCTTTCCAGACTTCAGATGAACCACTCCTTCTTGCTCTCATCAATAGTTTCAGTGAAGGCCGGGTCATTGACAATAATGGCTGCATCAGCACAGTTTGCTGAGTCTGCTCCCTTGGCCTCATTAGTGTGGTAGGAGCCCTTGTGACGAAACATGTGGCGAATCACAAACACCATGATGCACAGCACTGTCAAGATGACCAGCGAGATAATACCTGAGAAAGAAACAAAACAATAGGAGGTATATACTGAAAGATGACAAGAAATATAGATGGACAGAATGATATTAATGAAATACACAGAAAGTTGATTTTCTTATTATTATAATGAACATTTTCAAATCTTGCAGTGGAACATCTTTTAATTTTTGCTGGTACTATTTGTTTACTAATTTCCTTATTTTTGTTACTAAGTTGGTAGTTCCGGGTGTTTCTTGTTGCACGGGGGCAGTAATTAGTGTAAATAATTACACTAATTAATTAGTGCATGCAGCTGCCTCTCACTCTGTTACAGTTGAGATAAGCTGGTGAGTTGGGATTTTCCATGATCTTCCTATGAGTTACCTGGCAGCTATAAAATGAAATTCAGTTGCTACGAAGGTGCCAAAATATAAGATTAAGATTATAATAGCTGTTTTTATACTCTATAGTTTATGCAGATTGAAACCTGTGTTTAATGAAGTAGAACAACATAATGACTGGATCATGTGGCTGAATGGTGAATTCTAATCCCTCACCATTTGGTTGGCCCTAAATCACAAATGCATCCTCCAGTTTGCACCAAACTAAATATGATTGGCGTTTGTTAACCTCTACAGAGCCAAATGGCATTAAATTGTAATTCGACTCCATTGTGCTCCCTTTATTTTAACTCCTACATCTCCTGAATACATCAGCTGATCTGCACTAGATTTTTTTGTGTATCATCAGGGAGCACTGCTTAACACGTCTATGTTAAGTAAATATATATTATTGTAAAAACAAATCACTTCGTAGTGAAATTGTGTGCTTTTGATGTTATTGATATCAGAAATTATTACAAAAAATAAAAATAAAAAATCAGCTCCGCTGAGGGGGCCCCTCGGCAGCCCTGCGGCCCTAAGCGGCTGCTTAGTTTGCTGTGCCTTGGGCCGGCCCTGGTCGTTTTGCACTGAGCGGGATACAAGGTGGAGGGCTACTGAGGCGACCGCAGAACAGTTTCCTTCTTGACTCTCCCCTCCTGCTCCTTCCATATGCACTTCGTCTGTAAGCGGAGGGAAACATTTACCTCAGCTTTACATTTAACGGGAAAAAATAAATAAATAAAAAATCTCATTGGAGTGTGGTCTGTGAGCTGAAGTACCGCTGCAGATTGCAGGATTTCCCCGCTTTAGCGACGCCAGATGCAAAAATCCCCTCATTCAGAGCCTTGCTGACTTCTGATCGGTTCAGTTGGAGAAATGTTATTTATATTTACCATTAATATCTTTGGTGGAAGAGGGGATTGTAATCCCAATGTAGCACACAGTGGAGATTCATCATTCAGATCAACTTCAAAACCCTGAGATTATGATTATGAAAACTGATGCAGTCGAGGAAGTTGAGGTACTCATTCTGCATCCCACAGATAAATACCTCAAACATTGCATTTTATTATTTATATCCAAACTGTCAGTGGGATCACAGTCAGTGTAGTTTTTTTTCTTTCACAGTTGCATATTTACCTGTTTAATTTATTGACATGACGTGGATTGTTCCTTCAGCTTGTTTCAAATTATTTTAACCAAATTATTTTTTTTAAAATGCAACTGAACATACTGTCATTATTATCATGTTAAACAAACGGGTGAGAATAGATTATGACTGGAAATTTTTGACACCAAATGTTAAAATGACACGTTCCTAGAACCTAGAGATCTGGTCCTGCCCCGCAGACAATGCGCCAATCAGGGCCGTACAGAGACCTTTAGAGGGGCAGGGGCTCAAAGTTTAAAAAGGGCACATTGTACAAGATCTTAAAACACCATACAACAACAACATAGCAACAACCCATATTAATCAAGAATTTCATTGGATCATACTACATCATTGCCATCATGTGGAGACAATGCAAAGCAAATGTAGTATATTTTCCCCAACAGGTATAAAGTTGCTGTTTCTGCTGCTGACAGTCCTGGATGTCTGAGTTGATCTGAGACTGTAGCTGTTAAACAGACCAGGGCAGAGAAGGTCAAAGGTTATGAAGTTATGAAATAAGCAAATTTGCTGCCATTTGCTTATTTCATAAGCCAATGGCTTATGAAATAATAATAGGGTTATCATAACCCCTAATAACCCTATTGATAGGCCACAGACATTTCTCCGTTTCCTGCAGGCAGGCAATCTCCTTGGACATTTGTTCTCGGAGATTGTCCTTGTCGGCTCTCAGGTTTTCATTGAGATTTTGCTCATGCCTGATTTTCTCCTCATAGAATAGCTGCATGTCTACCTGCAGGGTCCCCACACCTGCAGCTTCATATTTTGATTGAAGCTCCTCATAGAGAGTCTTCTCTTGGTCCAGCAGGACTGAGAGACTCTGAATTGGAAAACTCTTCTGCTGTCGGTAGTTGTCTCTTCATCTCCTTGAGTCTTAACTGTCTTTGTAATTCGGCTTTTGTATTGTCCAGTTCTCTTTGGACGTAGGCTACCTTTTGGTTCTCCTCGAACCATCTTTCTCTCTGGATTTCCAAAAGAGAGTCAAGTCTCTGGAGCTCTCTCTGGAACTCAATGGGAGGCTGATGTTGTCCAGCTCTCCAATCCCACAGCTGGGGTCTCATCCCACCGTTGAAGTACTGTGGCCTTTCATATGACATGTTTGGACAAAGCAATACTTGTTCAAAT
>CAEGAG010107304.1:0-40302 GCA_903067065.1 Brachyrhaphis terrabensis | reverse complement strand
TGCAAGGAAAGGTAAGCTGATCTTTATTAGCACAGACAGAGCATTTGCATAGCATTGCAGGAGATTGCGTTGTGGTGGTGTTTGGGGTTATTGCAGCAGAATTTCAGAAGCAGTTCTTTGCCAGTATATTTGTGATATAGACGTTCACCGTTGTGATAATCATGTGGTGGATTTCTTTGCAAGCTAAAGACCACATTGTAGTGGGGAATGTGTGGGAAGGTGATCCTGGAGAGGTGTTTGCATCTTCCTACACCATGAAGACTCAAAGTAGATATGCAATAGAGTGATGGGTTTTAGGCAAGAATTTTCATCATAGGGCATTTTACGCATCCTGAAACCAAAGAATGATTGCCAGGAAACACAAAAGCATTAGCCGCTAACCTAGCTTAAGCTCTTATTTCAAGAGCTAGAGGTTAAAAATTCAAAGCAGAAAATCCCCTCGACATTACACTGGATGACAGATTCTGGATTTGGGCATATCAAATTACTGTTCAATGTAGACAATATACCACATTCTTGTACAAGGCAGATGGTTGTTCTGCTGTATTTGGGATTTTAAAAAAAAGACACTGTCTAAATGCTCTGATCTGATGAGAGGAAATACTGTACACTGACAGCTGAGGATTTGAACCTGATGAAACAATAGCCACTTTTTTTTTTCTCCCTAGAATAATCTAAACCTCTGTTGTGCTTAATAAGGAATTTCAAAAAGTATGGATGCCTTAATTTTCATCCAGTCAATTTTTAAGAAAAACAAGAGTTGCACGAGTGCGTTTAGGCTATTGGTGTGATTACTTATGATATCAGAGACCTAATCTGTAACGTACAAAAGCTTAATGGTTGTATTAAGTTGAGCAGTAGCACATTTCTAGACAATGTCCTTTCGACTGCAATGAGATTTTAGCATTTAAAAATATTTATGTTAAATTTTTATTCCTAAAGAAGCAACTCCCCTCTGAAACCCTAACCCATTGAAAAGTCAGGCTTTTTGGTAACGTTTTATTTGAAGGGGTGTTCATAAGACTGGTATAATACTGTCATAAACATGACATAACACCACTTATGAGCATGAAGGAGTCTTTATGAATGTCTGTGATTGCTGTCATGAAGTGTCGTTTGGTAAATAATGACACTTTTAGTGCAAAGTTGACACTTTCAATGGACTTTTAATACAACTTTTAGTACAACTTTGCCGTAAAAGTG
Organism: Brachyrhaphis terrabensis; assembly: GCA_903067065.1. Lineage (NCBI taxonomy): Eukaryota > Metazoa > Chordata > Actinopteri > Cyprinodontiformes > Poeciliidae > Brachyrhaphis > Brachyrhaphis terrabensis. The sequence goes on along the minus strand of CAEGAG010107304.1, from coordinate 39,099 downwards.
TCATTATTCAGCAAATGACACTTCGTGACAACAGTCATAAAGTGTTACTTTCAAAAAAGTAACAAAGCTAAAATCATTTCTACCAGCATGTTGGGCAAAGACCAAACAAAAACAAACACACACAAAAAAAAATGTATATGTGAAATAATAAGAAGGTCCAAATGAATTAAAATCTGAGAAGTGCAAATCCACACAATCTGAGAAGTTGAATGCCAGTTTAACTTTGCAGTGGACAGTTATTTTAAATGCATTTATATTTCTTTTTTAATAAAAAAATATATTTAATTGCAATTTTTTTTTTGCAACTAAGTTTACATCAAAACAAACTTAGTTCATCTTTGCAAAGTAAAAAACAAAACAAAAACAAAAGCAAAAAAACTCCCAGAAACATAAAAAAAAAAAAGTCCCACCTTTGGGAATCATCTGCTCCAGCTTCTCACGCTGCAGTAAAGCCGACAGCTGTAGCCGCAGCGACTTCCCACCTGCCTGCATTAATATATACATCATGCTCGATGAGTTGGAGTTGGGGAGCAAAACACACATCGCATGCTTTTCTCTGATGCAATTAAAGATCACCAAACCATGAGCGGTAGCTTAAGTCTGTTCCATAACCATGAAGCGAAATATTAGATTTGCCAGCTCCCTGTGCTTGAGCGCTGAGGAAGTGATAAGGAGATGGGGGAACTCCCCGCAGAGCTGGAGTCAGTCGTGCACCCCGAGTCTAAGAAGCAAGACTTCCATGACTGACTGTAGAATTCAGATCAAATTACTGTAAATGTTGCACACACAAGAAATGCATGGCTTTTCTTCTTGTCATGGATATTGTGAGGCTACCATGTTGACTTCAGTGTGTGTTTAACCATCCATTAGATCTGTCGTGTTTGGCTTTCGGAGGTAAAATTGGGAAAACTTTAAGCATGCATGCATTAGTGAGTGACTTACCATTTGCCCACATGGTAAATAGTGCATCTATTGTGGACTGGTGTTATTTTCTTCCCAGTAGAACATCTCATTGTCACGGCAAGAGAGAATTAATTCAAGTATTTAAGACAAAACAAAACAAAAAAAAAACGAACCATGAAATTTTTGTGTTTACTTCCGTATGAATCAGAAAACTAACAAATGTTTTTACTGCTTTTAAAATATTCTAGCAGATTATTAAAATATTCCAGCAGCCATGTTCCACAAATCACTGAAATGTCCATTTATTTCAGCAACTCGGTGAAAAACATAGTGGAGGTTATTTACACCCAGACTGATGCTTTCCAGCCTTCGTTCCTGTTAATTATGATGATTTTGTGCTTGCAGCTAATAAAAATTCAATATTTCAGATCGGAATAATAAAGCAGAACAATAAAAAGAAACAACACTTGTAATATGGTAATGTGAGGGTAATAAAAGTGTGTAAGTATGCAAAAAGCTTATTTTCAAGATACTTTGAATCTGACAAGCAAACTTCGTCAGAACTCATATTCTAATTTACTGAATATGAATATACTCATTATTTATTTTAATTGTTTTTTACTGCAGACAAAATTTAATTACAGAATAAAGACCCTCTTAATCTATTTATAGTTGAGAAACATATTTTTGTGCAGATTCATTTTGTTGTTTTGCATTCAGTGTTCCAAGTATGTGTGCAACCTGCATACAGCCGCTTATGAGGAAATATTATTAGCCTCACTTTAACCCACTGTGAGCATGTACTAGATCACAAACTACCAACCTCAGAGTCACAGCAAATGTGGGTGGAGTCGTCTTGAAGCAGCCAATCAGGTGTCAGGATCTCTGTAGAAGCAGCCCTAATCCCGCCCACTAACGCGACGCTTGATGATTGGAGGAGGAGACCATCACCGATAGGCTGGAATGGAGGCGCATGACGACATCTTTGGTTGGGCAGGTGAGATGAATGGAGTCTTCCAGTTTGAATTTGCGCCTAGGCTTCATTTCTAGGTTTAATAAATTATTTCTGTATTTATTTCCTGTCTTAAAACGTGAATGACATATCTAAGTGATTATTTAATAAATTATTCAGTCATAACAATTTGATACTCTTCACTCTCCATGCAAATTAGACAAGCATGTGAACGCCCAAATGTGTCCTAGTCAAACCTCAGTGTATTGAATATTGTGCGACACAGTTGTTTAGGGAGGGGCTCCACATAAGTCTGTTCTAGTGAGAACAGACTTATTTCTGCATATGCATAAGCATCCTACTTATGCATTCACATGTCATAAGTAGGATGTAATGTCACATCTGTATTATAATTAATTATGGGAAAATTATCAGGATGGTAAAAACATGGGGGAGGCTTAGATTTCCAAATCAGGTAAAAAAAGAAAAAAAAAAAAAGAAAAGAAAGCATGTGTGAACAATAAAACATTTTAAATCAGCTTTTTGTTTTTCAGAAAGGGAAAAAAAAAAAAATTCAATGGATTACCTATAGATGCCGACTAGAAACCAAAAGTTTTTCTGGGGCCTCTCTCCTCATTTCAAACATTCGTTCTGTTCTGCAGGTCTTTTGGCAAATATGACCAGCTCTTATTTCTCTGCCAAAGCGTTTCGAGTCACGCTGAGGTCTGAGGTTTAAGGTAATCATTGCAACACCTTGTTTTTTTTTTCTTTTTCTTTTTTCATTATTTTTTGTTTTAGGCACTCAGTAAATTTATTGAGTGCTGCTTCTGCTGTCGCACGGACGGCCTTATATTTGCCTCTGCAACATGTTGGGATACAGAGATCATCCCTTACAAAAAAATCCCATGAAAATCACATGTTGATTTTCATGGGAAAATCAACATGCGATCACATGCGATCACATGTGATCGCATGTATACGTGTGATTTTGGAACGTTTTGTGGTAAAATCACATGTGGAAATGTGTGATTTTCATGTGATTGTTTTGTGGATTACATTTAATCACATAATCCACAAAAAAATCCCATGAAAATCACACATTTCCACATGTAATTCACATGTGATTTTACCACAAAACGTTCCAAAATCACACGTATACATGTGACTTTCACATGCGATCACATGTGAAAATCACATGTGATTTTCATGGGATTTTTTTGTAAGGGATGGCTTACTAAAATGAGTGCAAGGACTCATGATCTGTGGCTGCAAAACAAGCACAAATCACCAGTCCTCCACCACTGTGCCTGGCACATCATACCACGTGTTTCTGCTGATGCGCCATGTTGCCAAACGTAGTGGATTAACGCCTCTTTCAACCCTTCCAAAACCCTGTTTGTTAGTCTTTTTTTCCCATTTAAAGTCGTTTTTGGCTAAACTTGTTTATTAATTCAATTAAAGCTATTTTCTTTGCATCCCCCCACCCACACACAAACACGCCTTTTGCCTTTTTGTTATATAATTAACACAATAAAGTAATAGTTAATTTAAAAAACAAAAGCATAGTGCCTGGGAATTTAGTTTAGAATCTAGACCATCAAACTACCACATGTTGGACTGCTGGACTTATGTCCTTTGAAACTCTGACAATGTTGTATTTTTTTATTGTTGAATCACGAACTGAAGCGAGTGAAGCGCACAGCGCTTTAGATTCTACTCTGCAGAAATGAAATCATTTTAGGAAAGTTTGTCAGACAGTAATTTCTTTTTATGTGAAACACTTAAGAGTCTGAAATAAGTCACAAACAAAAGCAACATGCAAAGTGGCCGACGTCTTTTCACAGTACTGTGATCGGTGTTTTTTCTGTGAGGATTCACTTTGTTTTGAGCTAATATTATCCGACGCAGCTGATCAGCGCACGTATTATTACACGAGTCATTTCGTATTTGTAAAACTGATTGGACAAAGCCCCGTATAGTTGATATGCGCATTTTGGATGCTGGGGTCAGATCGTGCTTTCCATTTCTAAGCCCAGGGTCCTATTGGGATCTGACAAAAGAGTTATTAAATGCAAAGACCAGACAACCCATCTAAAAAAAAAAAAAAGACTCAGCTAAAAGGCAGAGCTGTTTGAAGACTAAGGCCAATTAGACTTGATATGCAAAGGGGCTCAAGATTAACATTTTCTTCCACTAAGCAACAGATGGATTTATGTCACTAATGCCTCAGATCTGAAGAGCCCTGGAGACCAAAGGCATGTACATTATTTATTCAGCACAGCTGCATGCATAATGCTCCGTCTGCATTCGATAGATATTGTATCTGATGTCTGCATCCACGGTACCGAAACAGGGAACTCTTTACTATAACTAATGACTTCAAAAGCAGGGCTCCTTTTGCAGCAGGCTTTAATTCTGTCTTGACATCTTAAAATAATCAGTCTAATTACAAGCCCTTCACTTACACAGAGAGAAACAGAGAGAGAGAGAGAGAGAGAGAGAGAGAAATCGCATCACTGGGATTTTCAAAACATATTTACAGAGGCTGATGCAGTGAGCGTATCTGTGAATATTAGATTTTGCTGCAGAGGGAGCAAATGGGTCAGAGAGTAACATTAGGCAATGAGAAAACAATGACAAGAGGAAACCAAGGGAATGTGATAAATAGGAATGGCAATAAGTCACATATCAATAGAGTCGATAAAGAAAGAAGAATAATGATAACTTGTACGCAGTTTATCGGAAACACTGCATGAAATGGGCTTGAAACGATCTTTGTGTGGCATTTTATCACAGAAAGAGGCCCATGTTAAAACCTCAGAGTGGTTTTGACAGATTATACATTCTGGAATATAACAATAGCAAAAGGTATATTTCTACTTAAGTACTGCATCAGCTGTGTTTTTAACACTCACTAAACTTTTCAGACAGATTTTATGTACTTTTGTAGCTTGCATCAAATACTAAAATATCTTTTTTAGATTGGCTTACAGCACTGGTGAAATCTTCAGCTAGCTACATGTTGATTGGATATGACAAAATATATATATATATATATATATTGTCATAAAGTTAGCAAATTAATTACTTGAAACTCTTAAATAATAAGAAAAACACACACCGCCTTGTATCAGTGTCCTAGCAGTAATTGCGACCTACTTCGCCACTGTCCAGTTAAATATTTAAAACAAACCAACATTTTGACCTCAATCCTACAACATACCACCACCTTAAAGGGAGATCTTGAAAATAAAGTTTTCGTTTGTTGACAATCCACACACACTTTTCTTTTAATTATACATAAGAGATCATAACTGACCAGCATTTTGATTCTTGTAGGCACTGGAGTTTGCTAAGGATTTGATTAGGCTACTTCAAATGCTACCTAAGCTAATTTTTAAAATATTTCTGATGTTTCCTTACATCCAAAGTTTCACGCTATTTGCTAATGGGTTTATGATAATCACCAGTATTTTTATTTTTATTGTTTCTGATAAACCATGTGAGTTTATGATCCATCTCTAAACATGGCCGTATTATTGCTGACATGAAATAAACATTGTCACTGTTAACACTGTTACTTCAAGCTGGGAGATATTAGTGGCCAAATGAAAAGACAAATATTCTATACGACAAGGACCGCTTCTCTTTTTCATCTTAAGGGCAGGTCCAATAAAGTTAGCACAGCTTTCTTCAGTGAGTGTTAGCACTGATATATGGTGGCTCTGTATTTAGAGCTCATTTGTATCTAATTCATTTCTGAAATTATGCACAGTAGGAATTTAAATCGAATGCTAAGCTAATCCATCACGCCACTGTCAGAAGTGTCGAGAGGTACATTTGTCGAAGTTGACACCTCCAGCTCCCCGAGTCAATAATTAGAATGGATGTTACGGCTTCATTTTACTATTTAATTCGCTGATGTCTATCGATTCAGTGGTGTTTTAGATAGTGCCTAAGTTATTTTGATCTGACGGAAATATCCGCTGCTTTGGCTTTATCTCTATCAACATCTCAGTCAAAATGAGACGGCTGTTCACTTATGTCTCTCTTTAAAACCTGCCGTCAGATTGCACTTTGAAATAAGCGTGTAAATCTTTGGGTTTGTCAACACATCAATATAATAAATGACAGTAATGCGAGAGTGGCAACAGAGCCAGGCCTCCTTCACGACTGACCTTAATCTTACTCAAAAATGAAGAACTCGATAAGCCATCATCTCTTTTACACTCATTTACGAGGACAGGCATTCAAAGCGTCGCTGCAAACTATGCAAATGAGCGCCCCAGTCACAGCACAGCTGATCACTGCTTTGCATAATGAGTACCACTGAGATGCCGCTTGGATTTATTTATAAAGCCCATTTAACCCACTTGTCACAATACACTTTACAAAGAATCAGAGGATACAAATGTGCATGAAAAAGAAGTTGGGGAAAAAAACAAAACATCACATCAGTTGGTGTAATGTCACACGTTGTATGCTGATGATTGTTTGCGAGCTCTTTTGTAACGGCAAAGCAGCATCAGGAAGTACATGACAGACTAACAAGAGGACCTGAAAGGCCCCTTAAGCAACAAAATGTAATAGCTGCACGACAACTGTTCTGTAGAGAGCCCCAGAGTTTCCTGTCATTTCATCAGACTGGCGCCGTGGCAGCTCAGAACGTGCCTGTTTGGAATAGGGTGATTGCAGCTTGCAGCTGTGTGCTTGTGCGTGTCGCTATAATAAACAAAAATAAATAAATTAAAGAAGGGGTAAAAAAATATATATATAAGAAAAAGCCCAATGCGAGGTTCATGCACGTCGCAAGCCCACAGTGGGTTTAAAGTTTTTGAAACGAAAACAAAGTGAACACGTTGCTTGATAATTTTTTTTTTTTTTTAAACTGAACAATACTGAATAATAATTTGGATGAAAGTCTAACAATGTAAATTAAAAAAAATATATAAATAAATAACCTCGACTCGACAAAGAAGCCAGATCTGATTGTATTTGTAATATTCCCAAAAGATTTTCTGTTTTTACTCAGGGTTTTCTGATTCAGTGTTTGCATTTACATGACAAAAAAAAAAAGATACAAATGAAATGAAATAAAATAAAAAGACAGAATCAGAGTCTTTTTCAACACTTGTGAAATGGAAATTATAAGACTTTTTTAAAATGTGAAAGTATGCACATATTTGTAACAATAAGATTTGATTTTTGGAAGCACTCCGATGCCAACATTCACTTTTAGCATTTCAGATTTTACATATGAACTACTATGAAACAGCATTCATTTTATTTTGGTTACCATCTGTTTTTTATTATTAAAACTGAAAACTTTGTACAGCCTTACCTTTATGTGTACATTAAGTCAATGCATTTTCTCCCTCACTCGACTGTAAAAATTGGCTTTTTTTGCCTTAATTTTTAAAAGTCTGTTTGCTTCGATGGAGATGAGCAGCAAGGGTGGGGAGAGTCGTCCTGTATTAGTTCTATTCTGCATGGTTTTAGTTTGCTTTTCTCTTCAGCAAGAAAAGTAGCTCTTGGCTGTACTAAAACTCACCATTGTAAAAAAAAAAAAAAACGTTTCAAGTTTATGGTAAAATACCGGCAACCGTGGTTGCCAGAATTTTACCATATAAGTATACCGTATAAACGTATATGGTAAATTTATATGGTATTGATTTACTTTAATAATACGGTAAATTAATACGGTAACAACCACAGAATTTTACCTCATAAAAATGGATTTTAAATATGGATTTTACCATATCTACATGGTACTTTTACATTAAATTAAATTAGAGACGTTGTTCGGCGACGTCATTGTCCAAGTTGCATATGTGGTCGTGTGTCAACCGAGGAGTGGAAGGAAGGAATATCAACGCTGGCAAGGCAAAAAGTTATTTAGAATACTACAAAAATCATTTAGAACTACAAATTAACTTCATGAAATGATTGAATAGCATAAATTTAATATTGTAAATACTTTGCCTGAACCTACATAAAATAAATCTGTTTTGTCTACTATCAAATTTCACATAAAGCCAGCTGTTAGAGGCATACAACAGAGTGGAGGAGGAGAATAAGTGAGAAAGTTACACCTTAATTTCCAGCTTAAAGAAAAACATGACTTTTGCATAAATCTGTGCCCAAACTACAAGAACTCCTAATCATAGGTTCAGTTTCATTGCGACCCGATGGGTTACTATAAGAGGAAGCAAGAGGAAACCAGATCAGATGCAAAGTTGTTGACAAGAACCTTAGAAAAGATGTAAACATACAGCCCAAGATTTTTTTTTTTTTTTTTTTTTTTTTTAGAGCCAAAGCAAACCAAACATGCACATTCACCCACATGGAGTCCACACATACTGTAGGTCGATTAATGGCTTTGAGATCTTCCAGCAGGAATCAAAGCCCTTTGCTTTTGTGGTGCAAAGAGTTTTCAATGAAAGCCCATTTAGGGGGAGGGTTGCACATATTGTGCGTGCCTTAACAATATATGGCAACTGCCAAAGAAAGTGATAGGCACAAGTAGGAGAGTAGTAATTAGAGGCACAGTGGAGTGCTGAGCCAATATAGGCAGATAAAGAGCCCCTTTGCCCACAGTTTTCAAGCTGTAATTATAGGTAATTGTGATTTTTTTTTCTTGCGTGTGCTCGTGTGTGTGTGTGTGTGTAGCTTCTGAGCTGCTCTCAGCACCACCTTCCCATCAAATGAGTCCTAGGAGGCTCACCTTCACTTTCCCTGCTCAGCACTTTAATACCCCACCCACTGATGGCCCACTCCAGCTCATTATTGTCGGGCCATGTATGGTTGAGTCTTCACGCCTACATACCCACAACTGCTGCCTCTGCTGCCACTCTAAACTCCATCAGCTCAGTTTAATTAAATTTTAGAATTTGCATTAGAGGGACTATAATCTCTGAGCATGTCAGATAGAAATGCTGAAATGGTGAACCTGCGCTGTGAGATTTTTGCAGAAACGGCGAAGTGAACTCGCAAGGACAGGTTTCTGCCGGAGTACGGACCCGCGCGGCTGTAACGCAGTGTAGTTCAAAAACTTGGGAAAAAATAAAAAATAAATAAAACACTGAAGCGAAAATGTTGGCTCTCACCAGTTGGAACAGAAACGGTTTTAGGTGCAGGTGGAAACAGAGAAAAATAGGAAAAAGAATTTAGATTTTGTGCCAGTGCTGAAGTAGTTCCATTATATATAAAAAGACATTGAAGAATAATAACATCAATGCAAACATAAATGTACGTTTAACTCTGTACGGACTCCTCTGCTGGTTTAAATACATACCTTTTCCCCCACTTTGTCTTTGCGCTATTGCTGAAGTGCAAAGGCTTTGCCATCTCACAGCTACAGGAGGTTTAAAATAATCAACTTTGTTAGTATTGGTTCTCTAAAACTAAATCTAAATTGTCTTTTTTTCCCCCCAGATAAACATTTTGTAGGGATTCTAAGAAACTGCTCCGATGAAGTCAGTTTAATTTTATAGTTCTGATAATTTTTCTGTTCTTTTCAAATAGGCAATATGATGAAGTGGTTTTTAAGACTTTAAACTCTTACTACGTATATCAGTTATTTTTGTGAAACGCTACAGAGTCCATTTTTAATTTTATAGATTTCATCCCCCAATTTAGTCAAAGATAAATCTGTTCCCGCTCGCTGTATTTGTGCAGCGTTATGGGTGATGGTGCCTATCTCTGGCGATGATTCTGTGAGAGTTGACGTACACTCTGAACTAGTCGCTAATCCGTCACACAGCAGCACAGTGACACACAGAACAAGCAACAATGCACACATGTATACTTAGACCAGCAGTCTTGGTCTTTTTGACCAAGACTGCTGGGTCTTGGTCAAAAACCAAGACCCAGCAGTCTTGGTTTTTGGCTGAAAGGAAAAACATGCAAACTCCATGTAGAAAGAGCCGAGGCCGAGATATAACCGCAGGACCTTCTTAGTTCAAGGAAACAGTGCTTACAACTGATCCACCGACAACATCGTAACGCTCAGATATTGCACTAATCTTTGCCAAATCTCTGCTCACAAATGAAAACGATCTCACTTGCCGCTTTGCTCCACCTCAGAATGCCTCCATGCCGCGGCGTATTTACAGCATTCGGGCGGTAAAGTTTGTTCAAAGGAGAGATATAAACAAAGCCTGGAAAGAAATTCAGAAAGCATAGCCGCCTGGTAGCAGAGCTGGATTCTGCTGATGGGAAACATCGAGTTTGTTCTACCACAGTCTTTCTGTTAGGGCCCTACAGTTGGGTTACGCTATAGAGCTCAGGCTTTCTTTCATGCCATCTGTGCCTGGCTGCAGGACATGGCATTCAGTCGGTGCACAGAGCAGAGCATGTCTTCTATATTTCACTCTAGAGAGACTGGAAGCTTTCACACGCAGCGAGCATACCTCAGGTCATATTCCATACCACAGGAAATAGATCTGGCATTAATAAAACCAACAACAAGCTTGGCAGCCACCACCTTACGGTGAATAGGTTGTATTTTTTATTGCTGAGTTTTTTTTTTGTTTGTTTTTTTTTGGGGGGGCGGGCACTGTTACTTTTATAAAAACAAATATACTATTCGATATATAGTGACAGTTTCAATAAATATGTTTTGCAAACATTACATACTGCAGCTTTAAGCATTCTTGTTGTTTTTTGAGGAATTGGTGCAGAAAACTGCATGAAAACAGTAGATGGGAAAACAAACTTTAATTAAAAATCTTGTGTAAAGTCAGCAGGTGCCTTCCTTTTTTGAACGCCGGTATCCAGCATCACGTTTCCGTTCAGCAAGACGCTTAGGAAACAAAAGCAGGATAGCCGCCAGCTACGCTATAGTGTTTCAGCATCTATATCTCCCTCTAATCTAGAAGAAATCACACATTAGCATTTCTGAGAGGTTTGCAATTACCTTGAAGACTGCCGACTCGGAAGGTTCTCAGCCTTTCCCAGGTCCCAAGAGAACGTTCGGTCTGGCACAGTTCAAATTTCAAGATAAGAATAACTTTTAAAGAAAAAAAAATGAAAAAGCAGGTTGATGCTGGCACGTTCATATGTGGACGTAAACGGACGAGGATTACAAAACTGCCAAGAAAAGGCGACTAAAATTTCAACATGAAACAAACCACACAATCTTGGCATGAGAGGAGTCAATATAAATCCGAAACATACTTTTTTTATTAAAAGAAAAAAGAAAGAAAGAAGATATTTGGTTCACTGGTACCGCCAGGATCAGGTGGACCCACATTAAATCACTTCTGGATTGTGAGGGTTTGGCAGGAGTGTGTAATTAAGGGCGATTCCTTCACGTCGTTCATGTGACATTTGGGTTCCTCTGGGAGAGAATGCTGCTGAGTCAGACGGGGTGGCGCTACTGAGGCCGACTGAGATCTGGGGGCCACGTCTCAGGGCTGCTGCCTTTAGTGTGCATGCCAGCTGCCTGCCAGAGGCCCAGCTTCATTAGCCGAATTACCGAGATCAAACAGAAAGGCCTAGGAGCAGAAGAAAGAGAATCCGCTGTCCCCTCTCCAAGAGGGTCGGATGAAAGCACACGGGAAGAAAAGAGGAGGCAGCAGAAGATATTGTGTAACTGGCTGTGAGTTCGAAGGGTGGGTTCTTTGATTCTTCCCCCTCTGCTAAAAATGAAAAAATGTGTTGCACTTTGATGGGCCAGCAAAAGGTCTGTCTACACTGTAGTCGGGTTTGCTGGTGTGTTCCTATTAAAAAGGGATATTAGTTTCGTTTTGTCTTTTGTGACAGAAGACATAACAGAGAACAGTGGCTGAAAAGATATTTTGTTTTTCTTTCAAAGAAACTTTTGAAGTGGTTTGTGGAAACTTTGTACATCCATATGATATCCAATATAAAATATATTATAAAAATTTATAGAATTCAAGTTTTCCAATCACTTCCATTACCACCAGTGTATAAAACCAGCAACTCTGACATTCGGTGGTAGGCCACATAAGCTGTAAAAATTTTAAACTTCCTGTTTATTAATTCGTAAGAGAAAATATCTACATGAAAATGAATCATTCCATCAAAAATCAATATTTTGTATTGATGTAGTTAATGTCCTGGACCCCTCTGTGCTTGGTGGCTCTTAGACCTCTAAGTCCGAGTACAATGCAAACCCTCTGAACCTCCTTCAAACTCTTGAGTGAGATTTCCTCCATATTCCTCTCAAGGTAGCTGCTATCACTACATCCACCCAACTTTCTATCAATTTGCAACTGTGGGAAGGTTCGTGAACAACCAGCAATAACTTGTTTGTTGTCAATGCAGTCATATCAGTAGTCTTCTGTCTTGTCAATAAGATATCGACTGTGATTTGAAAACATTTGAGTGCAAAATCGCAATTTTCTGAGAGGTTTCCATAAGTTTCAGGATTAACAAATAAACATTTCAAATATTTCATTACATGTCTTGGGTGAAAGTAATGTGTCAGTTTTTGAATAAAATTCCTGAAATAAAATTGCTTCGATTGATTCTATTTGTTTTTAAGAAGCACTTGTTATAGGATGTATTAATTGCTTCCTATTACTCTGTGAATTTTTTGTTTCAAACAAAACTTTGAAATAAGTTTGCCAAATCAGTTATGCGATCATTTGCCCAGGAGCTTGTTACATTTTCATTTGCTGTCGTTTGCTTTTACACTATGTCAAATGATCTAAACCCTTTGGAAAACCTGCTCAAGTTCTCCTGTTGCGGCGCTGCACCAAGGACCCCAGGAGGAAACATAAAAACCTATGAAGACGACGTTGCGCATAACTTCCTCCTTTGCAAAATGTAAACCAAAATGAAGAAGCATCAGCTGTAGGATTTCTCTCGACTTTGGTGAAAGACCACAAGAAATTACCACTGCTAGCACTAGACCCGTGTTTGTTTTGGTTGTATTTTCCCAGAATGCCCTGTGCTGTAGTCCACTTCTTGATTTTGGAGGGGTCTCCGATCTGCTTCACATTCACATATGCATTCGAACCGCACCGGAGTTCACTTCGACCAAATTCGACCTAGGTTTTTAGGCGGACTAGGGTTCGCTTCTTTGGTCCGCATCATAACTTGATTGGGCATTCACACCTTCCCAAACAAACTGGACTTTCTAGGCAAATAAACTAGAGTTTAATTAAAGTGGACTAAACAGGGCTTATGTGAAGGCACCCAAAGTTATGCCATAGATTTTGTATCAAACCGTACAGAGTCAAACATTAAATATGTTTCTATTCATGTCCTGTTAGTTGTCGATGCTTCGTTTGGCAATGCTGTTGACACCAAAAACGTTCAGCTTTCATAGAGTTCCTCCTGTGAAATAATCTCTCACTTTGGGGATTTAGACCCTCTCTATTTATAACTTTCCTTTTTATATAGAGTAGTTTGTTATTGTACAATAATTTCCATTCCATGGTGCATTGAAAACCGTGTACATCACTATTGCAATAGTGATGTACAGGATCTATCATCCTGCTGTTATTTATTTTTTTCCTCTTTTTGTACCGTCCAGAAAGCATCTTTGCCTCCAGAGATGAATATTTCTGGCCCAAACAAACTGCCCAGTGTTTATTGTTTGTTGTCTCTCTCTGTATGGTTTGTTTCTTGCTGTCCCCACACCCCAACTGGTCGAGGCAGATGGCTGCTTTTCCTGGGGCTGCTACTGCCAAAGGTTTCTTGCTCCTAAAAAGGGATTTCTTTTCCTCATCGCTCCTGCCAAGCGCTCGCTCAAAGGGGATTTGTTGGGCTTCACTCTGAGCAAACTGCCCTGAAAGGGCTTTTGTCTTGAATTAGGGTCTATATAAATATAATGAAATCGAAGCGAAACCTCTCTGTACTTTATGCCATCGTTGGTCTTCTACTGATCACAAACATTTAGAGATGTATAGATTTTTTTTTCATTGCCAAAAGAGTAAAGCGTAGATTTATTCAATTCCGATGACAGAATAAGTGTAGTGTATCAGCTAAGGATTTGGAGAAGAAAAAAAAATAGAATATGCTGATTAAAAGTCAAAGGAGGTCCAAAGAGCAGATCAATAAGTATCCAATCATTTGTGCAAGTTCTTCGTGTGTAGATATTCTGAGCAAACAGACTCCAGAGTGAACAAATAATGATTTTGTTGTCATTTTACTTTGCAGGGTTGCGCACATAAATTGACTACATAGAACTATGTTATGATGTATGTATGCCCCGCAGGCAATTTTTGCAAACAATCCATGAGCTAATTACGTCTGATGTGTTTGGCCCATTTATCTGATCCTGCACATTAGAATGAAGAAAGAGATAGAGACAACTTGGCGCCCGTGAGATTCAACAACAACAGAAAAATAACAGTTTAGACTCAGTGAGCGACTTGTAGTGGGAATTCATTGAACTTTTCTTAAGCCGGAGAGGTTGCAGCACTAATCTAGGAGGGGGATTACATTAAGGCGTAAAAGACACTAAGGTGGTCCAGACCTCTGCTCACCTCTCGCGGCTTTGACAGCTTGGGGTTTGATGCGTATAGACACTTTTCTAATGAAGTTCTCTCTTGCTTTTAGGAACGTAATTGATGAGATAATTGCGTGCTGGTGTGGGTCTCTTGCTAATTACTTCTCTGGAGGGTATTTCGACAGAAGACGTAAAATAGCCTTAGAACAGCAGTTCTAGACTAATGATACGCCTTTGTTTCCTTGACAAAAAGTAGACCGTGTCGTTTGAAAATAAGACATATAAAATAAATTGTTGAGTAAAGAAGACAAACACAATCATCCCAATGCAAACAGTCATTTGAATGCTTAAAAATTTGAGGTGTATCTTGTGTCTCAATATGTTACAGCTTAAATATAGAGACACAACTATTAAGTCATTTGACACATTCAATAGCCAGATAAATTTATACATGAAATTCTTCAGTAAGGAAATGAAACGTTAATTGGTCATGACAAACATTTGACTTGCAGATCTCCATCTTGGAAGTCTGAGGAGGATTTCTGACAAGCTACTTGCAGTTTGTCAATTTGCAGTTTCTTTATCATGGCTTTATGTAGGTACACCACAGGTCAGCCATATAAAAAATGCATAATCATCATCATCATTCAAAGAACAATCTTTAGAATATGACCTAAATATTTCACTGGAAAATTCAACTTCTGATTCTTCTTAGTTGTTGCAATCGTAACCACAACCCATTTTTTTCACCCTAAGGGTTTTATTGGCTCTAGTGGCCTTTATTTGAGAGTGGTCAGACAGCAGGGTGGGTAATGAGAGAGGGGGAAGACGTGCAGCAAAGGTCATTAAGGCCAGGACTCAAACCTGTGCACCTTGACAATTAGTCAATACTTGACAAATTGTTATGGTATAATTGTCAGACAATTTGTCAACCTTGACAATTTGTCTACTGCAACAGAATCTGTGATTCATAGATTTCAAATAAGTTTATTTTTAGGATTTGTTCATATCAAAATGAGGTTAAAGTCGTAATATTCAAAGTAATATTCACTGGGCTATCTAGTCAGAAATTAAAGGAGGTTTTTCACAACCAAACATACATCCTAAGTCGTAATGTGCAACTGGATTTTTCAAAATCATATAAGAGCTATTAGTGGCTTTAAACCATTCAACACAAGAAGAAGAAAAAGAAGAACTGAACTTATAATGTAATGTTAAGTTCAGTTCTAATGTATTGTTGTTGACTGTGTGTTCTATGACTTTGTATTTTTGTGGTATTTTACTTTAATCACCACAGCAAAAATTTGGTTTGCTAAGTAAAAAATGTAAATTCAACTTCTGATTCCTCTTAGTTGTAGCAATCGTAACCATAACTCTTTTTTTACCCAAAGGGTTTTATTGGCTTGAGAAAGTAATTAATAGATGAGCCTCCAAAATAAATTGCTAAAACACAAGCCAAATAAGTAGACCAGGAACTCTTTTGATGTTCATAGCCAAATATTTATATTCATATAAAATTCATATTTGCTTTATTAAGCCCCAATAAAGCAAAAATCCCCCAAAGCTAAGGGATGAAAACCTAACACAGCTTAGCTACAACAAACAGCACTAACAGAGTCAGCAGAAAGACCATTAAGACGACTGCAATCATTATGTTTCTCAAGTAAAAGAAATGTGTTGCTTTCTTGGCTTTTTTTTTTTTACTTGAATGTGTCGTCTGTCACTGCAAAATACCAGCTGACACCCACAGACTGCTTTGTTAAACTAAATCAATAACCACTGCTAAAAAAGTTTTCCCTTATTTACAAATGTTAATTAGCAGGAGTGACATATATATATATATATATATATATATTCATTTTTTTCTGTAAGTACAACAGAGTTGATGTAAGTATTTGACTTAATTCCCAACTTCCACATTTGCAGCGTCTGCTTGTAGAGTTTTGTTTTGGGCCAAATGACATGTACTTGGGAGAAAACCAACTGTATATAGATGTACAGCGTTAGAGTGTTGTGACAGATGGTGTCCTTGGTATTATATTAGGACCACTACTTTAGTGCACTTAAGCCCACATGCGGATAAGGATATGCATAGTTGGTAAGCAGTGGACATTCAGACTGTCAACAGCAGCCATTCATTGATTCTTTGTTTTAACACATCCACTGCATAGCTTGCCAATAATAAAGTGTTGGTGTGCACATTAGAGTAATAATCCGGGTCAGAACTGAGGCAGTAATTGCCACATTAAATTTTCTGCTGTTAGATTTTTGTATTGCATTTTTTTCCTCATGAACTGTGGCGAATTACTACTACCTGGGCTCAACTTTGTGAGCTTCCAAATCTGTGGAGAATGCCGGTCTGCTAGGTCTCTAAAATATTAATTTCTGCAATTCCGTTGGAGGTTTTGATATCACAACTGTTCGTCTTGGGAGGGGAAGATAAGAAAGCTATTTGTATGTTAGAGGCAGACATATTTTTATTACATATTTTGTATTTATTCATGGTTACTTTTTGTATGTGATATTGGTAATGATTATAGAGGATTCGAAACAGATGGATCAACATATATCAGGATGTTTTGAAATGCATATTTAATGATGGTTAGTCCTTCATTTAAAATGCAACATTTGCAACGTTTATCTCGTAAAATACAGCTTACATAGACATTTTTCAATCCAACTTGCCATTATTTTGATGCAGATTCGAATATGCTAATCTGGATGAATTGGTGTGTGCTAAACCTTTTCTCAAAATGTCTGTTGCAATCCAAGATAACTAAAAGGATTTACTGCCACCGCTGAAAAAATGAGCGACTCCTTTGCGACCGACGTTCTTATTTTAACCTTTACCCTTCCAAAGCCGCTGCTCTGAATCTCACACACGTAGAAAACTGTCAACTTTCCAAGACCTGTTGCAAGGAAAAGACTACGTTAAAGACTCCTGAAGGAGAATAATGCTGCTGTCAGGTAATGAGAACTCAGGTGGAACAAATCCATTCAAATGCACGACAGTGGAGGATATGGAAATATGGTTCCCAGAGAGCAATACATAGTAAACAGCATTCATTTTCTAATACATCAAAATGCATTGTAAATCCGCGAGAAATCACTTATAACTGCACCACACATCTCATCTTCGAAATAAGCAGTCAGTCGGAGGCCGCTTAAAAATGTTTGAAACTTCCAAACCAATCGCCTTGTCAAAGGCACCACTGTGAGCCGGTCGTCTCTTTAGATTCATACCTCTAAAATTCAGGAACAAGAAAGAGATTACATCTTTAGCCAGCTGGCAGGCATTTCACTCTGTTATCCATCATGCTAGAAGTCTATTAGTGTCACATGTTGACAGAAAGCTATAGGTCAATAGTATGACAAAACACCTAGCGCCGCTTTGTTTGGAACAGAAAATACTGCACCTGATTTGTCAATCTTTGCCAGACAAAGATTACGACGCAGTCACTCTAAGCCTTTCACAGATATCTGCGCATGCAGATAAGGATGTTAAGAATATGCAAATGAGCCACCATGCTTCCCTACCTGAGGCTAAGAAGCCTGTTCTTCTTTCAGAGCGACAACCAAAGCGGAACTGTTGACTCTACCTTCATGTTCTACTACTGCAGGCTCCAGCAGCCACAGGAGCGCAGCGGCGAACCAAGGAGAAACCCCAAAACACGACCTGCAGTACAGGCACAAACATAACCTCTTCCTGGTTTCTGAGGAACACAATTTGTGCAGCATTGAGTTTTGTTATAAATCAAGGACGCATATTTAATCTGAAACTTTCCTTTAGTAGTCGATGAGTTTCAGTCTGGACAACAAAGGTTGCTGATTTCACGCAGTTCCAATACTGTGAGAAAAAAAAAAATCTAATGTGTTCTTAAACATATTACACACACGGTGTATCCCTTTACATTTGTATCTTCCTCCAAGTGAATTTTGTACAAGCTCATTTAAAGGATGACTCATAACACCCCAATGATCAGGAATGATGGTTGTTGTTTCTGTGTGGTTGGTTTCTCTCTGGTTTTCCCTTAAGATTCCAGGACACTATGATGCAGATCCACCTGTGAAGGCTAAGCCAACCAGCAGGAGGATAAATTGAGTTGGTTGTCAGTCACTCTCTGTTAACAGCCTCCGGTAGCCCGAGCCCTCGGTGCTCCTATGGGTTCTTTGAGATGCTTTCCAGCCTTCACTATTCGACTTGTTGTGCTCCTTGTTAAAGGTTACCTATGAGCTGCTCGTTCTGTCTCAGCTCCCCAGGATTTCCTCATCGTTCAAGGCTGTGATAGTTCTCCGGATCTTTGTCTGCACTTCTCTGAGTTTCATCATCCCACTGCATTCCTATGTCCAACACATTACCTTCCCCAGTCCCCTTGGTTTTTCACGTTCCTAGTCTCCGGAGTTCTGGCAGGCCAAGTTCATTGGATCAACCACCACACACAAAGCCAACACACTCACATTACACTCGCTTCTTCCCTTGCGTCCTCCATTGCGCTCCAACCAGCAAGGCCTCTCCTTATCTCGCATCCATCCATCATTCACACCCTCACGCCCAGCTTCTTGTTTCCTTGCAGAGTTCCAGTCTGACGCATCTGCCTCAGAATTCATTCATATTCTAGCTTGCAAATAAACGTTTTAAAACCCAATTGTCTCCCGAGAGCTTCCGTACATGTGGCTCAGAAGCTTAGGACACATTCTTCCATGGTTTTTTAGTGAGCAGCACCTCCTTTTACTAATTTAGAACATGATTATGACATGGTCCCTCTTGTCAGATGTTCTTCCTAATGTCCTCTTGTATTGAAACATAAACTAACATTTGTGTTTCTGGTTGAGGCAAAAGCAAAATGTTACCTTCTCCTGGACCTTTTGGTTGTGTTTTCTATCTGCATAAATTTAGTACAGTGGGCTTTGTGAGATAAAACAAATAAAAATGAAGCAACGGAACAAACAGAGGATATTGTAACCACTATGAATAACCCCCTTGTTGTTTCAGGATCATTAAAACAGAGTCAGGCCTCATTATAAGCTCATTACTAGTTTTTTGTGAACTGAACCAAACTGTTCAAAGTCAAAGCATCAAAAATATTGTTCATTATTCCTGCATCCAAATATGGACGAGTAGTTTCCAAAACATTAGAGTAACCAAATCTTTCTGTCTGCATTCAAGTACTGCCCCAGCTGTCGCATGAGAGCACTCAATCCAAAGGTTCAGGAACGACTGAAATTGTTTCCTATGTTTTGTAAAAATGCATATAACGTCCCGCAATTCTTGCATTTGAAGAATAGTCGAACAAGAGTGGCACTTCAACGACTGGATGAAAATAAAGAAAACAAATATCCCATTTGCATATTTAGTGATTCCTGTGAGAAATATATGCTAGTAATCTATCTATCTATCTATATATAGATATCTATATATATATATATATATATATATATATATAATTGACAAAGATAATCAAGATTTCAATGATTCTGCAGAACAATTTGTAAATTTTGTTCATTTTTGTCTGATCAACAGGAAAAACAGTGGTCAGAGTTGTCAAAACACGTTTTACTTCCCCATTAATATCATTCTATTCTGACGCAGCTACTTTTTAAAATGGAAAGCTTTTTGTATTTTTACTATGTGGATTTTTTTTATTTTTTACTGCTATCATTTTCTCATAACTCTAGAAATTGTTAATAAGGATGCTTGAGACACCCGTGAACACTCAGACAGTGGGGGAATGTCTAAAGATCGGGAAACTAAGGCGAGCTTCCAATTAATCTCACTTATCGTTTAGTTGTCAATCAAAGTGAACAACAGAGGATGTGGAAGGAGGGCGGAGAGGGAGGCATAGCTAACATAAGCGGATGGAAGAAAGCATGCTCTTGTTTTAGCAGCACTCATCAAGACAGGGGTACGAAACTGCGGCTCAAGAAAAGAAAGTAGTTATTTGATTTAGATATTAGCCACTGCTCTAGATGATATTCAATTAGTATTATTTTTATGTCTGGTTGTAAAAATTTTAATCCAAAATGGCAACGATAATGTTTACTACAGTAAAACTGCCTGAACTGGGATTACAATGGCTAAAGTCGTATTGGCATATAGGCATTTCAGGGTAAAACTTTGTTCTTTTTTTTTTTTTTCGAGAAACCGAATAACATTTTTTCTAGCCATAATGTTATCATTATAAAACCAAAATCCATTCCTCTTAACAAAGGCCGCAAATCTTTTAGAGGTGTTGATGCAGGTTCATACATACATAATGCGCACATTGTTGTGTTTAGGTTGAGATATTCATACAGCAGAAACAGACAATTCCCAGTGCACTCATAAAGTTGTGTTTTTTTTTTTTTTATCCTTTTGTCAACGCTGTATTTAGATGTAGGGACACAGGCTTCGGAAAGTGTCAATAAATTCATTTGGGCATCAAAACAAAGTGGGTTTTTTTGCTGAAAAAGAGCAAGACTTTTATTATTATTTTCATATCAGAGTACCGGATGGCTTTAATGTGCAGCGCTTGCATAATAAAAGTCTGGTGAGTAGTGCTGTCAGAGCCTTCTCTCTCAGCATACTCTATCATAAAGAATTACACTGGAGCTCCTGCTCCTGCAATAAGAGTCTGTTTTAAATATCAGACACTATTTAAAGATTCTGCAATCCAGCAAGAAGGCCGAGCTCTCAATTCAGACCGCCATCACATACTTTTTAATCTACCGTACTCAATCATCGGAAATTTCCGTTTTTCCATGTCCATCAAGACCTTTGCTGAGCACTCAATATTCACACGATCAATCTCATGCAGTTACAAAATGTACAGCCGTTTCTGAGGGAGACGAGTAGGGGTGTGTGTGTGTGTGTGTGTTTTATTTATTTTGCTCTTTAGTTTTTACCACCTAATATATGTTTTTACTCAAAAAGCAGAAATTCAGTTGGTAAAAAATACATCATTTTGCATGCATGTCACACGTAAATTGATACGGACGTGAAGTAGTCTTTCATTCAAGCACTTACGAAAAAACAGTCATATTCCGGCATGTCAAAACAGAGATTTCCCTGGATGCATACTTTTTTTTTCAGGTAACATTTTATATGTAAATCACTTGAAAGTAATAATCGGTCTTCAATTTTCCTGAACAAATATTTGCTTCTTACCTCTGCAACACAGTAGCAATGCTGAGACGCAGCTAAAAGTCAAATGTTTCCTTCTGGCTGCAACTACTGTCTCTGCTTCTTCTGGAATAATAATAATAATAAAAAAATACAACCAAAGACTGAAAGGTTAATCAAGAATAAACAAACACCTAAAGAAAGTGTTTGATTTTGCCTGTCCAGACTTCGTGACACACAAAACATATTTCCATGTTCCAGGAACAACTCGGCTGGAATCACAGCGAGGCGTTACAGATAAACGCTTGAGCAGTTTTTCTCTCTGAAGTTACAAACTGCTTCTTACAAGAGCCCAAATCAAGCCAGATGATTAAACATTCAGTTTCCTTTGTGTGCTGTAAACATCTAGTTAGCTGGAAGCAGATTTGTTACTGAAGGGAGGATGATCACTCCCCAAAAAGGGTCCAGGAATGTTTGCAACTTGTTTCATCTGTCTCAGTCTCAGAGAAGGGAAGTGATCCAGCCCTCCATCTTCGTGTGTTTGACAAAGTTGCTGGGAGCCATGGATCCTGTGAAATTTGGCGACAGACAAAGACCATAGAAAACGTATGCTGCAGATTCACAGCAGATGATCACCGTTCACTTTCTTGCAAGTACCATTCTCTGCCTTGCTAACATTTTCTTTTACTGAGCTCCTGTGAACGGAGCAAAGAAAATATATATGTGCATGTTCTTGATATTGAACAGAGAACAACCTGTTTATGGTGTTGGAAGCCTGGTAGGGTTTCTTTGGAAGGTCCTTTTTCTCTCATACTTCAGATCAAATTTAATACAGTCAGCGTTGCCTTCCAAAGCAACTGAAACTGTAGTATACACATTGTGATGTTGAAAGGTCCGGCGACAGAAGGACATCTCTAGGACACCATTTATGTTCCATTGCTACAAAATCTAGTTTTGCTCAAGTGTGACCAACTAATAAAGTTACCTAATCACATGCTACACTGTGCATTCACACTGTCTGCACTTATGAAGATTCACTCACCTGAATGAGTTAGCATAATGCTCTCTGACTTAGTTTCTGATTGATTTGGCTGATAATTAGTTCAGAGGCAAATGACAAAAAGTGTAAAAAGTGTACATGGGACTGAACTTTAGCATTTAGATCAAAAAGTATAGAAAACAAAAAGATGTGACGTAACAGCAAGAATAACGTACTTCAATCTTGACTCAGCAGAAAACTGAATTCTACATCCTTTAGATGTAGGATTCTTAAAGGATGAATGTTTAGGCAGGGCTTGGAAAGTGCTGGTCAGAGGACATCTTCACACAACCTGACAGAACCTGAACAGTTTTGAAAGGAAGAATGGAGTAAAACCAGACGTGAAACCCTGGTTATAACCAACCAACATGCTGCCATTGCAACCAAAGGTGCGTCTGGTAAATACTGACTTGAAAATAGTGAATGTTTATGCAATCATTTATTTTAGGTAAACAAGTTTTATTTAATTGTCATAATTATAGATTTCAGTTTGACATTTATTTTATTTTATTTTGTTTTTGTAATTACTTTAGTCAAAAAGCTAAATTTTGTTGATCAAAGTTGATTTTTAAAAGGAATTAAAAGGATAAAACACCAAAGGGGTTGAATACTTTGTATAGGCACTGTATATTATGTGTTTGAACTACTAGAACAAGCAATTAGAAGTTTGTTTTGGAGTATTCTAGTATTCACAGATTTCAACTGTTCATACCTTCACATACACCAAGGGAGTAGACTGATGCCTTCACGGTACAAAAACCACACAAAAGCGGTTCCTTTTTTTGTAAAATAAAAGTCGTTGACAAAAGTATCAAATCTGCAGAGACGTGAAATTGCGAAGGAACAAAATGAACAACAATCTTCAAGTGTATTTCCAAAACAAAAACAAGTGTCAATCACAGGCAATTTCAAGGTGGAAGAAGAAAACCTTTTGACAAACTGCAACAAAAGAAAGGATCTTCCACCTGCTAAATCTAACAAACTCAATGGAAACATCCTGCCAAGAATATCTGTCCTCTCTAATCTCGTTCAAGAGGGTCTCCTGGTGAGAATGCCTGTCATTAAATATTCGTAATGCTTTTTTTAAATTTAGGTTTTGCATTCTTCAGGTAAGAAAAGTATTTATACAAATTAGAAGAAAAATGTAGTATATATAAAATTCTAATATGAGCCAGTTGATGTGTTTTTTTTTATTTATTATTATTTTGAGTGCTGCATTTTGACTGAAAGCTCCAAACTGTTATTCAGATTGAATATGTTTGAAAGGTATTTATTTAAAATTAACTGTTTAATGGAACACTTTCTGGTATGATATTCACCAAAAAAAGTTAATAAAGCAAGTAACATGATTTAATCGATTTCATTAAAAACAAAAAAACAAAATACTATACATATCTCCTGCTGCACAAATAATACACCATGTTGATTACTGCAGCTAATAGTGATTATGTTATGCTACGTATGTCGTTTATGTATTTCTTTTGAGCCAGGAAGTAGCAGAAGGGAGAGCGTTGTGTTACTCCAGCCTCTCCAGTCAATCTGGTACTTTCTCTGGCGTCTCCTGAGAAGAACTTTAAAACTAAAGGAACGTTATATAGGAAATATTTTTAGCAGTTTTGAAACTGTGACATTTTAAAATTTAATACTGGTGGCAACTGGTCGATGTCTACTGACAAGCATATCAATATGCAGACAGGTTTCAGTGCACACCGGGGGGTGTGTGTGTGTGTGTGTGTAACTTGTGGGTGTAAAGCAGTCAACCTTGGAAGTCTGGCAGATCCAACCTCCTGCCAAAAAGATGGGAAACCGTGACTCAGTGGTCCACTTCAAATTACAAAATGGCTGGTTTGATCCCCAGGCTGTTTAGCACATTGTGAGCACAGTGTGAGGCACACTGAAGAACCTAGATAAGGTTTACACGTCAAAAAAACACACCAAGGATTTTTACATGGCGTTTAGTCAAAACTAGTTAGTTTACAAAAGTGATGGCGTTTGTTCACCATTAGCACAAGATAAGTCACATCTAGTAAGGCTAGTAAAAAGGTTAATGAAAAGTAATGATATTCAGCCAAGCTGTTTGCACACTACTTTAAGTATATATATGTGGGGGTGTGTGTGTATATCTCCCGAGATGTTTTCAAGTCCAACCCCCCCACTCTAGAAGATTCTTCATTTCGGACAGTTGAGGACAATTTAAAAAAACATGAAAAAACAAAAGAAAAGCGGATAGTTGAGTTCTTTCTTTCTCTTTTTTTTTTTTTGGCTAAATTGGACTTGAAGAGTTGACTTTTTTCCCCACAAACCAAAGGTAAGAAATCTTTTACTTGATTTGGATCTCGTGGTGTATCGAAAATGTTTACACAGCAATATAAATCTGGAAAGTAATGCGTACTGATGGTGATGTACCGGTGGTAGTACTAAAGTCATGCTAAGCTAGCTAAACGTTAACTGAATGCTGGCTGATTTTACAGTTCGAAGGCACCATCTTGAGTCCTACAGCTCCCAAAACAAATTAGTGCGGATTTGATGCTTCACTACTTAAACTTTACCTCGGCTATTTTATTAATTATGGGCACAACAGACGGCAGCTGTTTTTTTTCCAGTCAAAATTAAAGTTGATGACCGTTATGGTAAAACGACCATCTTTCCACCCTCCCTCCATGTCTGGAGCGCGTGCAGTCGCCAGCGGCAGCTCGCTATTATGACATTCTTCCAGTTGAAAAATATAAGTTGACCTGTTACAGTTTTTAACACTGCGTGATTTTTCTTTTAATTGCCAAGAGAATCATAGTTTTATCAACTGAAGTTGGTTTTGTTGGTGTTTGTTATTATTATTCTATTTTTTTAATATGTATATTTCTGCTGGGATAGGCTCAGACTGCTGGTGAACTAAGGTAGGGAGTAAGGATAAACTATCTAAAAGGTAGATAGTGGGTGTTTATACTTTTTTCACCTTTAATCCTTTGATCCGGAGCGAGAGCTAGTGAGATGTCAGCGAGGTGAACAGATTTGTGTGACAGTTGAGAGGAGAGGAGAGGAATCGGGGGGAATGCGTTCAGCAGCAGTCATGTCAATCACGTTCGCCGGAGAGAAACCTGCAAGCTTCAGGTCTTAATGAATCAACCGGTGTCGTCTTTAAGAAGACAAGCATGTGTACCGCGCTTGCGTCTTGTCTGGTTCAATAAAGAAGAGAAGCCGAAAAAAATAAATAAAATTAGAAGAGGAGTGATGCGGAGAATCTATTCTGGCCCTGAAAGTATCTGACGAGATTTAATATCGATCTGCGACGAGGAAGCGAGCCACAGCGATGAAGTTAAGATGATAAGATTCTTAAGTAAAACGGTGATTTTGAAAGTTGATGGAGGTGAAGGTGATGGCAAGCTTTCGGATTCAGTATTTCTGAGCAGTGTTCATTTAACAAAAAAAGAAAGGATTACACTCAGTGAGAGCGACAGCTAAAAACCGTCACGTGTGTTCAGCGTCCATTGTAAAATCATCTGCTTGTTCACATTTCTAGTTTTCTGCAGAGAAGACGACTCACACAATTTTCTGTGATTTTTAAAACAAGCTCACTACTGAGGCCGAGATGAGATCAGCTGTGTGTGGGATAGAGGTTTTTGTCACTTGTGCCTTTTTTCGCTTTTCTACTTTTGCATATTTATTCAATGAATACTTGAGCATTCAAATGTTTTTCCCACAGTAAAGCAGTAAAAGAAGCAGTTTTCTGCCTAGTGGCTGACAAACGACGTTGAATCCAAAGTCAAATTTTTAGCTTTTGATTAAACTACTTTTTTTTTTTTAAAGAGAAAACTCTACAGTTCATTTCCAATTTAAAACAGAAGTGATTTAACCTGAATAAAACTGAACTATCTGCATCTAAATCAAACAGATTCTTCGAAGCACAGTTCGAGATTTATGAAACCTTTTGTTCTGATAAAAACAGGATTGTTTCTCTGGGCTTTTTTTTTTTTTTTTTTTTTACACATTAACTTTAGATTTAGGAGAACAAGCAGTGGCTCACCAAGGATGCAGTACATGTAACAACTGCAACGTGGTGACTGAGCTATTTGGGCATGACGTGTATTCATCCTGCAGGATTTAAAGATTTTCCCAATGAAAGCCAATAGTTCCTCCTGTGGTACTCGGGGGGAAAATCCCATTTCTCCAGCTTTACTCTCGATTCCGGGTTTGTATGCCTTCAGTGTCTGGTGTTCACTTAATATGAATTGATGGAAAGTCATAGAGTTCCTTCTCCAAGGTTCATCGCGGTACAGATCATCCTGCTCTTTAAAGGGCTTGGAGCCTAGCGTCGCTAATAAAGCAACAGAAAGACATTTCGCTTTGGAATCTTATAAGCCGTTTCCTCTTCTCTGGCAAAGAAAATGGGGATTATGCAGCTGTGGTATTGTTTCTACTTTCTTTTTATATGGCTGGATTGCTGAAATACAGAAACTGCTGAACCTGAATAAACTTCCAATGCAATTAACATCCATTTCTTTTTTTGTGTGTGTTCGCCAAAGAACTCCCGGTTGTTCCAGCCCTCGAAATATGTTTTAGGCTCTGAATCTGGATTTGTAATTAGTGTGTTATGACATTGCCCGGAGGAGAAGGTGAAGCATTTACATTTTTTGGAGTTGGTATTATTAATGTATGGCCTTATCAAAAATATTTTTCTACTTCTTGCCATGAAGGAATCCCCCAGTGTTGTGTGTTTATTTTATAAATATGTTGCAAAATATGTCACTCATGATAAGAAACACCAACTGTGTTGTTTTTTTTCTTCTAATATTATGGTTTGGTTTGTTAGATATCTTAGTAATATCAAGAAGCTATGTATTTTTTAGGAGGTCAGCTTTCTTGTGCCTGAAGCATTATTACATTGACATAGCACAGTATGTATTATTAAATTACAGTTGCACAAAGCGCTGAAAGAATACGCTTAAATATAGGGATGCAGCATGCGAAACGACTGGCGAGCCTCATCTGCAGGCAGCGCCTCTCCTCTGAGCTAATGCCAAGGTGGAATTTGCTTTAACAAAATAAAGAAAGAACAAGCAAAGTCAATTTCGTGTCAGATAAAATCAATTGCCTCATTAAGGGAACAAGAAAGATGTGATTAGCCTTGGTATTACATTAGGACAGAGTTAGTTTTTTTTTTTTCTTGTTTGTTTGTTTTGTTAGTTTTTATTATTTATGTTCTTGCATCATTCAGATGCACTGTGGGGAAAGGAATACCGTAAAATTCATTGAAGACACATTGAGGCAAGATCTAAAGTGCTTTTTTGCTAATTTTTGGCTCAGTTCTTTAATCAAATTTATCTATATATATATCATTCAAGCCTGGTTTAGGGGTTAAAGAGGAACAATTAACTGGACTTAGCTATAAAGGGAGGACGAAAACATGAAACATCTGGAAAAGAAGAGATCCAACAATTACAGTGGAACTAGCAACAATAAGCCAAACAGAACTACATGCTGTTTGTGAATTACTTTATTGGCTGAAAATTTTATTTATTTTATGAAACAGTAATTAGAAGTGGCCCTAAGTTTTTACTTCTTATGCTAAAATTATTCATAGTTCACTGTTAAGTGAAAAAAGACTTTAAAATTTTTTTTTTTATATCTTATTTGATGTTTTTTTGTGTGTGTTTTTTAAAAATTGTCAAGTTCTGGACTGAAACACTTGTGCTTCAGTAAATAGTGCCTTGGAAAAATGCTAATATTGAACTTTTCTGCAATTGGACACATTGGCAATCATGAGCTATTTTATAGATTTTTAGGTGATAGATCAATACAAAGCATCACCCAACCGTAAAGTAGTGAAAGGGAAACGATACAGGAACTTTTGTTCAATGTGCGCAATATTATTGAAAAGCAATAATTGTTGCCCAATTTATTTTACAAAGTTCTGAAATTTTATTTTTTATTCTAATGCAAAATGTGCAAGTAGGACAGAGAAACGCAGCACCAGAAGCTCACAGTAGACACAAACGACTTTGCCAAAAATGCTAAAGGTCCCATAGAGTAGGAAGCACAGATTAGGAAGAGAGGAAAAAAAAGAAATATGGCCTTTAAGGAAGCCTTTATGGAAGCGTGTTAAGAAAATAAAAAAAAGTTATTTTTGATAAAAATAATAATAATAAAAAAAACCACATCAAAAATACTACTTGTAGTTTACCACAAGCCGTGTTGGGTTCACAGGACACATGTAGGAGAAGGTGCAATAAATAAAACCAATGCAAGGTGGAAAACCAGCACTACACATCAACCCACCCGTCATGTGATGAAATGATCCAGTCAAAGTCTAGACTTTAGTTTAACTGAGGCAGTACTTTGACAATATATTCTTAATCCAATCTAACTGAGACTGAGCTATTCTGCAACACATAATACTGACCAGTGGAAGGCCACTCGGCAAGGAGGAAGCCATTATAAAAAAAAAACAAACAAAAAAAAACCCCGAAATATTCTGGGATGCAGTTTGTTAAAACTCAAAGAAAATAACACCTTTATTTTTGGAGACATGCCCTGTGGTTTGATGAAACTAAAGTGAAACTGTTTGGCCATTGTCAGATTTGGAGGAAAAAGGGGGATAATTAAAAGCCGGAGAACTTTAAACTTCAAAGTATGATGGTGGCAGTGTCGTGTTGTAGGGCTGTTTTTGCTGCAGGAGGAACAGGTCCGCTTCATAAAATAGATACCATCACAAAGAAAGAACACTATGAGCAATATTGGGATGATCATCACACACTGATGTGTGGCGGTGTTGAAGCTACAGCCAGTCTTTCTTCTCACTGGGATAAAAATCAAAGCCAGGGATAGTTGAGCCTGGATCGACTCCCTAACCTTTCCTCCCCCCCCAGAGTTAAAACACTCACTTCCAGTGGGCTTGACTAAGCTTCTGCCAAACCTCCAGGAGTCGTGGCGAGCCACCGCTCAGCTGATTTCCTCCCTCAGCTGAGTGGCCGAGACACCACTTCTGTTTATTCGCCTTCAAAGTAAATGTTGTACAAGAACAAACAGGCGGGCGAGATTCGGCACACTCCGTATTCCAAACACAACGGGCTGTACATCAGTCAAGACATTTCATATTAAACACAATTTATCACAGGGACGAGGGGAAAGAAAAAGGTCGGACGGAATAATAAACAAACACTGCATGATTCGGGAGTCGGCAGTTTGGGCCACGTCACAAGTTCAATCTCCAACAGTGGGAGGACAAATCGCCTGAGAGGAGGGATTAGGCATGTGAATCATTGATGGAATAAAAGTCTCTTGTTGTTGCTTTGTTATTGTCACTGCCATATTTACATGTTAAAAAATGGAGATCTTTTGTTGGGTGCCGGCGTGAAAACCGCTCTCCCATGAGTCAGCGGCGACGGTAAATATTCATGACTCGGTGTGGAAAGCGGCGCTTAGGTCCGGGATGCCGACAAAAACGAAGTAAAAACAGGGATTAGCGGAGGTGACGGGGTTGATGAATTTGAACGTTTCAGAGATTACGCTGTTTGATTGGAATAATGCTTCATAGGCAGATTTATTCAGAGCACTCGGCGAACGATTAGATTTGCACTGGTCGCCCTCCTCATCCATACAGAAGCGAGGCGAGCCGCGGCTCCCCAGAGCGAGGGTGGCATTCAGTTTTCTACTGTCGAGGGGGGGGGAATTGATCCACAAGGTGACACAAGTATAAAAACTGTCAATAGAAGGTCAGGAGCGCTCCACTGCCCAGCATACAGAGTGTGTACTAAGCCTCCTGTGCAGCCAGGCAGCGTTGATCAATTTCATATGAGAGGGTTGTACACATCCAACTGAATCACCTTGCAGCTTTGCATTGGATCGTCACAGATGCCAATTCTCGTGTGTATTGGGTGAAAGAAACGTGCTTCCAAGAGTGGATTAGAAAGTTTCTGACAGCCGAATACAAATGCGATGCTTCTAAAAAGCATTTGCTCTATAGGGATGTCTCACATACGTCTCATATCATCAAACACATTTTCACGTCAGTAAAAATCTGCGTAAAAAACGAAAACGCAACTTCTAAATAGTTAGAAGTTGGAGACATGTTTATTAGTCTCTATGAACATGGAGACTAATAAACTAAGGTATCCAAATTCAACTAAACGGAGCTCCATACCTCTTTAAATCATTAGTGTGGTTTGTGGCCTCATTCAGCCCTGTGGAATCAACAAATTACTAAAATAGATCAAATGCAACAACTCAAAAGTAGGCAAAAATATCTTAGGCCATGAAGACGCCAAACCCTATTACTGTACAACAGCATCCAGAGGAACATCAAGGTCAAGACCACTGATGACCAAAAATACTCTTCCCCTATTAGCCAGGAGCAACTTGTTGACTCCACAGAGATTAGCTGAAATATTCAGTGAACAGATGAATATGTCTTGTTGACATGTCTTGTCAACAAGACATGTTGAACGTCTTGGAAATTGTGTTCTCTACCTGAACACCTAGAAGGAGAACGTCCAGTCATCAGTTCAGAAACTGCACAGTTTGCACAGGAATACAATGCTCCAAACCGCACCAGAAAATCCACCTCTGAATGGCTCAAACAAAAAAAATGAAGGTTTGGGAGTGGCCTAGTCAAAGGTTCATCTTAAATCTAATGAAGACGAGAGTTCTCCATTGTGGCTGAATTGAAACAACTCTTTAAAGACGGCTCTAAAATTTCACCACAACTGTATTACGTACTCACTGCCAGTTTTTTTCGAATGCCTAATAGTAGCTGTTGCTATCAGGAGTGGCACAGCCTGTTAAGAGGCTGAAGGGGTAATTACTTTTTCACATAGGATAAGATTGATGTGGATATTTATTTACTTTTTTAAAAAGAAAAAGATCATCTTTTTAAAACTGCTTTTAGTATTTCTCGTGTTGTCTTTGCCTGACATCAACATTTGTTTTATGATCGGAAACAGTTCACAACAACGACCAAAAAGGAAAAACTAGACAAATTTGTAATGCTATAAGGATTCCTTTTTCTTTGTGTTTGTTGCAGGGATACAGGCAAAAGGTGCACACGGTTACAGTGAGAAGAAAGTTCAGGTGAATTCCTCTTATTAATGTTTGACTTTGATCTGGTTTATTTGATGCGCGCTACTGAAAGAATGAGTTCCACCTTTTCTTCTCCCTCTTTGACTCGTTTCCTGCTGACATCCTGACATCAAATAAACTGTGTCTTCTTGCGGAGGAGATTGAAAGGCTGCTCTACCGTAGTGTGGTCTAAATAAGAGAAAATGTCCTTTGAAATTGGCTGCAGGAAGCCAGTCGTCTGATTGCTACTTTACTCTCAATGACAATCATGGAAGGAAAATGAGTCTAAATCAAAGAAAGGACCAACCTTTTAGACATAAATGACTGCTTTCCCCACCACCACCAAATTGCACTTCCTATGTTATGCAGAAATAAACATGGAGACTTTCGCCATGGCAACAATACACTGAGGTTTAGAGTTTGCTCAGGTCGAGATCAATGTGAAGATCTCGCAATACTTCACAATGACGATATTGTAGACTGAAGTTTGGTTTGAAGATGCACAGTTGATTAAATACAGAAAGTTATGATACAGCATCCATATGAACCTTCTCCGACTGATACTCTCATAAAGTTTTGCGTCCAACTGCATGAGTTATAGTAGTACTAGTATACTACTATTGATAAGTGTCAATGTGTGTATATACACTTTATACACATTATTTTTTAGAATGATTGAACAAAAAGCACAGCGTGTTACAGCAGCTTCTCCTAATGTCTATCGTTGGTGGCTCCCTCAGCTTCTTCTGCCACAACAACAGGACCACATTACATTTCCAACAACCAAAGAGCAGCACAACAGTCGACAGATATCATCACTACTGACATCACTGTACATCTACTCCAGCGTAAATAACTTTCATTAACCGAACTCAAATAGAATACATATAGATAAATCTTGTCGACACACGATATTTCAGTTTAAAGCAACATACAAGGTCTTGTTATTGAACCAGACAACAAACAATACAAAGGGTTAAAAGCAGAAGGCACTAGCAGTAAGACATTAAAAAACAGGAACAGGCGTCTCAGTTGTCTTTAATGGCTTTGAAATCCTTCAGTTTAATGACGATGCACAACCTCGTTCTTGTTTTTCTTTTTTTTTAGTTTGTGCAAATGGGAAGGAGACGTAGGAAAATTCTTCCCCCCCCTTCAAGTACTGTTTGTACTAAAGGGAGAAACAATGCAGTAAGAGTCTGAGTGCAGTCGTTCATATGAAGCTCTGAAAGATCCTAAGGACAATTTGTGTCATTATTTTTTTCCGTTATTATCAAGAAATTTTGGTCGAGTAGAATGAATGTAGCTCAAAATTCCCAGAGGATATATTTATATGTTTAAGATTCATATACAGAGTAACATGAAAACCTGCTGGGGTTTTTCTTTTGCTTCAAGTACTGAGGTAACTGTTTTTGCCATGAATAAGTGTGTCAGCGCCATGTTTATGGAAGGTTGCATCATTACATTCAGTTCATGAATCCTAATCTTAAAGGTTGGCTCTCACATACAGCCTTGGGGGACACCTTGTGTAATATTCAGGTAACAGAAAGAAAGACCACTGAGATAAAGCTGTGCTCATAACCAGAAATATAAATTAATAATAATATCTGAAAGTGTCTTTAATATAATGTCAAGTTTATAAGTAGTGCAGCAAAGCAGTCCTTCATGGAGTCTTTTAAAAAATGACTTCAGACTTTAGAGGAAGTAATCATAGTGCAACGTCTTTTCCTAAAGCACAATTTATGAGTGAAATAATATTAACATATTTTTTTTAGTTGCCCATTCACATGTATGATTATCCCAAAGTAGATTTGATTTTTACGCAAGGAAACAAATACTGGTATCTTTTTCTCAAGTGTTTAAACTGGATTTAAGCAAGTCTACAAACAAAACACAAGACTGAGTGCAAAACATAATTTACGAAAACATGGAAATGCATATACTGTGATGGGAAAAAGTATAAACGCCCTATGAAAGGCTGTGTTTTTGTAACAACATAAGGAAAGCGTAGGAAAGCATTTGTAAGAAAAGCTAAGTTATGCTATATTGCTGTAACTTTTCTTCCATGAGTAAAACAGTTTCAGAGATTTGACCTCAATATGCAAAACTTTCTACATAATATATAAAAACTTATAACGGTGTGACCCCACACGCCTGTGAGTATCCACATACACCGGCCATGCCAAGCTAGGCCAAGAGGGGGCAGGATGTATGGTGCACTAGTTATTGGTTTTTTGCCACACTAGGGTCTCATCTGCAATCACTTAAAGCTCTGTCCAGTGTTCCCTCCTCTGTTTGCATTGCACTGTTAAAAGCATGTCTGCATTCTGACAATGGAGGGGTGCTGGGCTGAACTGTACGCCGTGTCTTTCAGACAGACGGGTTTATTTGTATGCAGAACACATGGAGGCTTCACCTGGGGAGCAGCTGGGCCTTGGAGCGGAATAGAAAAGTTCAAACTGACTCACATACACCAAAGAGACACAAATATACTGTTCGTGAACTTGTAGTACTGGACCTAATAAGGACTGCAAGCAGCATACAGAGTAATTTGCCAATGAAGAATTTCGTTCAGTTGTTCAAAAAGCTTCTGAAGAGGAGGACGCTCGGTGCTGGAGACAAGACAAGAGCTGTGTAGAACAGAAGACGGCCATATTGCATTAAAAAGTCAAGATTGATGTGTGAGGAGGGACCGGCATGCATGAAGGACACAGACCTCCTCCTCAAAGACAACAGGTAGTGTTGTAGCAGTGAAAATGGGAATTAACAGAATTATTCAGGAAAGTGGCTGCTAGGCTCTCTGCCAGCACTCCAGACACAGACTGAGAAGGACGAACAGCAGCATCTGCTGCTTACAGTGCGGCTCCATCAACACTTCTGCCTCATCGTTTCTCCAAAATGGCCACCTCGTTTCAAGGTAAAGCAGCCGCAATTTATTACGTAGGTCACTCTTGCTTTCTAAGCTCCTCCACCTGTGAACTCTGCCTGACGGCGGCGGAGTCTCAGTTAAACAACTTAAAACTATGATAAAATACTTGCGGGCGCAAGCCTGAACCGTGGGTGAGAGTTGAAACACCAATCCTCCTGTCAATTTCACACTCCTCTTACACTCACTTACCAGCACAATGAGCAAAGAGCCAATGTACTTGAACTCCTTCACTTTGAGTAGGAGCTCGAACATTACCAGAGGGACTCAATCTGCAGTTTTAGAGAGCGCCGAGGGTGCGGACCAATTTGAAACTAATGACTTATTTGGTGACTGCTCATACGTGTTGAATTAAGAAACAATTTTCAAGTTGTTTGAAATCTAACTGTGTGTACTCACTGAATTGTAGCAAGGCACCGGCTATTCTTTCTAAGTGTGACAGATGTTAACCCATGTAAAAGCTCATGTTACCTCATAATATTGGTTCTAGTTTATAGTTCGAATATCTTAGCATACCTGAGACGCCTATAATGACCTTGTGAACTGTTCACAACCAATAAAATGGAACAGATGTTTGTGGAGCATTGGATGCATAATCGGGACCAGAAGAGGTGATGCACTTCAGTGACAGTTAAAATTTTCAGCCATTGTTTACATCCAGATTTAGTATGTCTTGCTTCTTCTGGTACACAGTTATGACGCGTGTCTCCCATCAATGGCGTTAAGGTTGGATAATAAGTGACATGAAAACCATCGGATCGTATCGCATAGTGGCACAAATCAGATTTTTTTGGAGGGGGTGAAAAGATCAGAATTCGTCCGAAATCGAACTCTAATGAAGTGGACCAAACAGGTGAACTCTGGTCTGTGTAGAAACCTAGGTATTGGTTCGGTTTAAGTGTATTCTGGCCTGGTTTGTGAGAACGTCAAGCAGACCAGAGACTGCTCCAAAAAATACAACCAAAACAAGTGTGTGAGTCAAGCGCCAGCAGGAGAAATGGCTTGTCGATTTTTAACAAAGACAAAAAAGCAAAACTATTAAACACTGAAATCTGATGTCTATTTTTGTTTACGTTTTGTGCAGCGCCACCATGGGGTGTGAACAGGTTTTTCAAAGGGTTTGTTTCATTTGACAGCGAGTGCTGTGTTAAAGTGAACCGCAGCAGCTGAAAATAAAACAAATCTTTCAATTTTGGTACAAACCGAGTCTACTGGACCATCAGGTGTGAAAACACACAAAAACCGATGTCCGCACTAAACCCTTAAGTCAGGGTCTGTCAGCTCTCATGGTCAGCAGACACGTTGGACAAAAATGAATAATTCCCCTGGACAGCATACATAAATTATTTAGATTTATTTTGTACTTAGAAATTATTACGATAGCTGTGCACAAACATGTGCGGACACTGTGTAAATATTCTTTACTGCCATTATGACAGCAGTGTTTACAGACTCGGGGTGATTCTTGAGTCTTGTCTTTTTTTTTTTTTTAAGGTGACTCACCTAATTGGATTACTTAGGTGGTGTGGCCCCTGCAAACAGGGTTTGATACAGTGCAAATGATTATAATTTTACTGGGCCAGCCTGTGAGACAGCTTTCGCCTTGACTTGCTGATTGGTGAAGTGCTCTTTAATTGGTTTAAACTTTGCTCTCGCTGCTCAGGGATCTGCGCGCTTAATTTCAGCAAAAGGTCAATATCAATAAATCTGAATGCTCAAGAAGAGAGGAGGGCGAAGGCGCGGAAATAAAATGCACCGTGCTCTTCGGGCTCGAACTGACCACGGGGAGAAGGGAGGCGAGCTGACCCTGGTAACACAGCGAACCAACAAGGTGCTGAGAGAAAATTAGAATTTGAGGCTCCGTCGGCCCACCCTCTTGTCAGGTGTTTATTGCCCGTGACCCCTGCGAGATGAGGTCAGATTTTCGTATTATCGCAAACCAACTCCTTCGGCACATTTGGTTGCAGTATATTCAACAGCAGCATAATGAAATGGCACAAATGGATGGGGCTGCGTCGGAGGGCGAAGAGAGACGAGAGAAGAAAGAGAGTGAGCGTCGCCGAAGTGGAGAAGGGTTTGCAAGATTGTAGCGTGGAGCAGATGCAGAAGGGATTAGAGTGATGTGGAAGGAAATCTACTCTGTTTGCACCTTTCTTGTTGGATCTACTCTTCTTATTTGTGAGCTTTACGAGGTTCAACAAATGGGAGCCCGGGATGTTGTCTCCCTTAGTGCGGGGGGTATCCAACTCTGTTCCCTCACCCTCTGGGTTTTAACACAACCAAACGGAGAGATGAACAGCTCAAATGATTACATGTCTAACACTTTCTAGGGCTCATCACTCTCTAATGCCCAAGTGGTACACTTTCACAACACTCATGTCTGTCTTCACACACACATAATCACTCACTGACCAAACAACAACTGAAAGATTCATCGGTTGGGGCAGGGGCGAAACGTGACACTCGATCAAAAACACGACACGCATAATTGTTCCGGGTGAGGTTTGAAAATGAATTTCCACAGCATTCCCTGCACTTTTCGCTCATCTGCGAGCTGATTGGTCCCAATTTTCGAAGCCGGGGCATTCAGCAGAGCTATGTGCTTCTCCTGGACAATGGGAGCAGAAATTGGGTAATTATTCCGTCTGGTCACCATGCATCACTGCTCCCATAAAGTCACGGAAAGGAAATACCAGCCACAGGGTACATAAAACAAAATGAAGCAAATGACAAACAAAATGAATGCTAGAGGTGCACAGCACCAGGCCGGCCAGTCCTTCTTTTTTTTTTTTTTGTTTTGGGACTGCGTCCAGTTCTTATTTTAATGCCAGCAAAAATACAGCCTGCGTCTTTAGCAGCGCTTAAAAATCTGTCCTGTCATCAGTAAACAGATTGTAGCTTCCAAACGCATTAAAGTGAACACTGCACAGTTAACTCAAGCTAAATGGGTCTTCTGGTGCTGGAGTATGTTGCTGTTTAATGTTGCAGCACACATACAGTCAGAGCATACAGTGGGCTGCGTTGCATTAGCAATGCCACAATAAGCAACATTAAGAACTGATTCGGATAAGTCATTATCGAAAGGTCATCCATGAAATAAAGTAACTGCTGTAATTTTTGTTTTAAAAATCTTATATGTTGACAAATCCAAAATATTTTTTGGTTCACTCGGTAAGGTGTTTTTGAGCATTAAACTAGAAATAACAAAGCTTCAAATAAGATCAAAGTTTTGGGAGGGTCAGCAATAACGAAGACTGTGAAGAAAACTATTTAAATGATTGCATGTGGCTTTCAAAGCAGATAAGGTGTCAGCAAAACCACACAAGAACCTTATACTACATTGAATTTATCAACATCAGTGTCGACTATGTTCCATTTCCCCCCGCCCCCTTTACTTTCTTGGTAAGTAAATAATAACAATAGAGTAAATAATTAAAAGTAAATAAGTAATAAAAACAAGGTCTAAACCCACTAACAAGTGCGCGAAATCACCAAATGTCTACACAGAAAAATCAAAACAAATATGCATGCATTGTTTATCGTAGAGGAATTGAGATTTTCAGATTCGAAATATGACTGTTGTGTATGGCGAAAAGGAAAGGCCTTCCTTCTCGGATAAAAGGATGTTCGACCTTCTTCAATTACAGTTTTGCAAAGCAGGACATAAAACAGCTCTGGTCTTAACAGCTTTACCATTTCTGACCAAATACACGCTACACAAGGATTGCGGTGAAGGGCTTGTGATTTGGAATCGCTCTGCAGCCTCAGGATCACCCATCAGTATATCCGTGCACAGAGGCATTCTGGTATTGAATGTGAGGTAACCTGCCTCTGCTGATGACAGAACAACGATCCCATATGCATCTGCAACTCCATAGCAGAATGACCAGAAAAGGAATTTCCTGAAATTTTGGCGGGACCTAAAATGAACTGGGCGTAAATAAATTCCCCCAAACTACAACGAGTTAAGGCAATGCCGTCAAGTAAAGTGAGGCTCCAAAATGATGAGACAGACTACAAATCCCACACAGTACACAACTTTCCAAAAGTTAGGACTTCTAAAGTGGTTGTAAAAGCTTCCGAATCACAGAGTGTGTTTGGTTTTTTTCAAACAGCTTTCTCAATGTGGCCTCGGTTTTGTTCAATAAATAATGACGAGGTAAAAACTGTTGTGTTGTATACACTTGAGATCAGGTTGAAATTGTTTTAGAAACATGGTAAAAAAAAAAAAAAGCAGATCAAGTTATGTATTAATATTTAAAACCCTAACCATTAAAAAAAGTGTGTACTTTCTTTTCAACATGAGTGTATATTAACATCCTTATTAAATAATTCAGCTGAAGTTTGATGCTACTCATATCAACAATCTTTTCATGACTTCCCTCCATTAAAGGAATCACAACCGGATAAACATTTTTAATTAGTCTGAGCTTATTTTTTTCTGCACTGAGACATTCCCATGATAATATTGGCACTTAGCGACCCAGAATGACCCAGTGTGAGGGATCCCTAGTAAATTGTGTCAGGACTAAATCTAAAAGCACCATAAGTTCATTAAAATAATTTTGTTGATGCAGTTTAACTTAACCTCCACCCGCCCGAGCCCGGGCGATTTGCATAATTTGCATAATTTTTTTTTATTACCGCACATAACTCAGCCAAAAACAATGCCAACATACCCATGCCATACCTCTTTAGAATCAGGACA
>CAEGAG010107217.1:0-12216 GCA_903067065.1 Brachyrhaphis terrabensis | reverse complement strand
ACAAGCTCAGGTTGAAACCAAATCAGCCTAAGAATTATGGCATGGCAGAATCGTGTCCAATGTGTCTTTCATTAAGACTAGGTGATCCTCCCTGCTGAAAGGAAACAAAAATAATTGTTCTCTTATAAGGTCATAAAAAATTCCTCAAATATCAATACTTTAAAAATAAGCAAAGTATTTTAAAACCCTTTTTAAAAAAGGGAAGTTAAATATTTTCTACGACAACCACGACTGACGTGTCATTCATTACAAACATCTGCTTTAGGTTTAAGAGGGTAAACTTATCAAGTTTGACTTTTGCATTTACACTAGTTAAAGCTACCAAGTTTATATTTAATTGTAACACAACATATATTAATACAAATAGCTATCAGGTTTACCATTCTCTGCTGCAATAATTGAGAACTCAGGTGACCGAATGACATATTTTGTCAAATTCCCATGTATATGATTAAGCAACACTTGTTACAAAGTAGATATTGTATAATTTAACCATTACTGTGAAAAAGACTAGAGGATTGCCTGTCTGTGTATTAAAATCTGCTCTACACCATAATTAGCTGGGCCACCTGCTAATCACAAGTGACATCAGCCAATTAAAACCTCAATATTCTGAGACTTTCCATAGTGGCAGCACAGGAATGGAGCACATGACAACTGACATTAGTTGTGCTTAGGTTGTTTAAGCTACTCAGTGAAGCTTTGTGTGTGCATGTATATTTATCTGGTACAGACATAAGCAAAACGTAAGCTATTAAGAGACAAGTAAAGCTTCTTCTTTAACCAGATGGCTGGAGTATTCCAATAATAATGACAAGCTTTAGTTCAATTACTCAACATTTGTAAACTCATATGCTTGCTTTTTATTAAAAAATATCAATGGGTAAGATTACCCTAAAAATAGTTTCTCTTGGTGTGAATGTCATTTTAGAATAGATGCTGATTGTAAATTGGAGTATGCATTGTGAATGGAGCAATGGATGGATTAATTATTCTACCTCCCCATACACCTCAAAAAGCACAATACTACTGACCAGTAATGGTTTTTGTGGATATTTGGAACATAGTACAATACACTGGGAGTATGTGGTTTCAAATATTCTTTTTCAAATTGCTTCTGCTTTGAAAAGCAGTTCCTATAACAACACACCACAGTGCTAAAACACAAAACATGTCAAAGCATCAGAATCTCTGTCTAAACTTTATCGTGACCTTTATGACATACTGTGATGTTTCACAGTCAAATGTCAAGTGACCAGAAAAGAAGACCTCAAACCCTAAGACCACA
The DNA here is from genome assembly GCA_903067065.1 of Brachyrhaphis terrabensis. Taxonomy (NCBI): domain Eukaryota; kingdom Metazoa; phylum Chordata; class Actinopteri; order Cyprinodontiformes; family Poeciliidae; genus Brachyrhaphis; species Brachyrhaphis terrabensis. Next base: position 10,928 of record CAEGAG010107217.1, on the reverse strand, counting down.
GCTCGGAAAATATTAAACTGCTTCATGTTGGAGGCAGGTTTAAGCCTCTAGCAAAGGACATAAATGTTCCTATATTGGGACCTTGTGCTACTGTTTGCCTTTAAAAAGACTGCAACATGCAATGGAACTGACAGTATTTGCAGTTAGGTAAAAAGTCTATTTATTCCTTGATTTGGATGCCATCCATAGTCTCAACATCAACAAAATATTTAAATCGTCATTTCTACACATAGACTAAGAGACAGAATTCAGTCAATAATATACTTCAGAAACCTCAAGAAGTTTTCTTTTAAACTTCTTGTGTAAAAAAGCAAGAAGTTTAATACTATGGCTGTTCATAGATCTAAATTCTTTACCAGCAGTTTACACAGAGTCTGAATAGGAAGAGATGAATCAAATGAAAGAAAAGACAACGAATATGAGTCTAGTAGTGTTGCTAAAATTTTTGAGGATCCAAAAATTGCGATTTAATGGCAGTGAATACCTAGGCAAAGAGGGGAAATGCTGACAGATAAGTGTATATAGTCCAGGTGAGTATGAATAGAGTGTTTATGAATTCTGCAGATTAATCAGACATGTCATGCTGTTGTGGAGAAAAGTAAAGAATGTCTTGTAGCAGCTCAGGTTTAAGAGCTAGTGAAAAGGATATTCTTTCTGAAATACTTTAGAAACATAGATGTTGATTGGGCAAGAAAACAATGACAAACTGAAATTATTCTCTTGTGAAAGTATAGTTGTTTGATATTTGCTTATTGATAATTGTATCCAATGATTGAGAACATTTTCCCCTAAGTTGTTTAGAATAAATCAATTTAACTAAAATGGCACATCTGACTGTTGGCCTTTAAACTCCAGACTGCCAGATGGCATCATAAGGAAATGAATGCCAAAAACATCACAGAAACCCACTTCAAAACACTCACATTATCTCTGAATCCTTGAAGCACTGAGAACACCGAGTTGATGAACTGATGAGCTGCAGCTGGTAGCAGCCCTTTCTTCGTCTGGTAAGTAAAAAGATAAGGTGAACACATAAACGCCATAGACAGAACCACTACTGTGCTAACAAAGGCTTCTTTCTCAGATTCCTGAGCTCAGAATTAGAGCTAACTAAAGAGGTGAATATGTCCCATTAGGATACTGTGTAGTTCTTTGGTAAGATGTCTTGACAGGTCTAACTGGTTATAAACCCAAAGTTGTGTGAGAAATCATTGGAGGGAGTATACTTATCAATGGCCTGGTAATGACTTGACAAAAAGAAGAAAAAAAAAGATCCTAAAGAGACAGATGCCTAGAATAACCTATTTTTCCTTCTGCCGCAAAGATTAAATCATGGATATATGAAAGAAAATGATCAGTTGGAAAAAGGAATATATAATTAAAGATTGTATAACTCAAATGTATTTTCATCTTTGGGCTCCCTGCTGTGTTGAAGCCTTACACATGCTGCACACATGCTGAGAGTTAAAGCCTTCCTGCCCTAACTATGTTACTGCCCCAAATACTTGCATTTTAGGTTGTGGAGCTGCAGTGATCGATATTAAATATGTCGTGTTATTCATAAGAATACCTAAACAAATTGTGTAGGTGTATGAAAAACTTCCAGATCCTTCTCGTTTGTGCATACAGATGAGCACATACTTCTTTGAATGCATTCAGTGCCTTTGTACGATGTTAAACTTGTTTGATGATCTAAAAGATAAAAAGGATTAAATCAGTACAAGGCAAATACTTGTGTGTCACACACCATTTTTAAAATCAGCTAGCCTGACTGTAGAAAACTTTGCATGTTTTCTGGACTTGCAGACAACAGTTATGGTGGAATTTCATAGTAGCCCTTGTGAAATGTCTGTCACGCTGATAAAATGCATTTCTGGATGTCAATGTGCTCTTAAAAGTTTACTTTTTACTTGTAAATCTATGAGTTACACTCTCAAATCCACAAATACTGTCATGTTCAAAATCAACCCAAACTGACAGTTCAACTCCTGATTATAGACAGTATAAAGCTAAATATTTAATGCTAGGAGCATTTACTCCGAGCATGCACGTCTGGCTTCAACACAACTTCCATAAGTATCAGCCATATTGATGGCAGATGTTCCCTAGAGCAAATGCAGAATGTGCTCTGGCAGTTGGTTTAAATTCCCTCTCATCACATCTTCCCTCCCTCCTGCCTGCCTCCTCATTGTCAGGCACGTCACATTTGAAACAATCCTCAGGCAATAATTGCCATAAACAAAAAAAAAAAAAACTGTTTATCTGGTTGGAACAGCAGTCCAAATGAATTCACGCTACCATGGGGAGTGAAGGGAATGACGGCAGTGAATGAAACTTTGATATTCATACAAAAGAATGAAATCAATTTGAACGAAAAACATATCTCTCTTTTCTCTGCCTCTGTTTAGCTTCTTTGATGTTTTTCAGGGAGAAAAAAAACATGTCTCTGACGCTTTTGGGGATACAAGCAGCACACCCTGTTGATAATTATAGATTAGTTTTGCACAGACATTATCAGGATCAGTGTAAGCAGTTTCTTAATTATGTATGGAGAGAGAAAAACAGTGAACTGAAACTATGAGGAACACAAACACAAACACATACAAACATAAATACACATAAACATGCTCATTTACAAAAGCATGTAGACATTTTAATCATTTATTTTATTAGGCTGTCATAAGAAATAATACATTAAATGCATTATATTACCAGAAGTATTGGGTCATCCATCCAAATCCATCTTTTTGGGGATAGCTTTGGGAAGGCTCCATCCTGGTCCAACATGACTTTGCAAGAGTGTACAAAGTCTGGAGTAATACAAATGAACAAATTAGTGTGGGAGAGTTTGCAAGTTACAAACTCAACCCAAGAGAAGACTTTTGAGATGATGTAGAGCAAAGACTGTGACCCAGGACTTTTCATCCAACATATCTGACCTTACAAATGTGCTTCCGGAAGAAGCACATTTGCTGGTCAAAAATTACCATAACCACACTACTGAACCTTGTAGAAAGCCTTGCCAGAACAGTTGTAGCCAATGTAACGCAATTAATTTGGAATTGTATGTCCCTCAATTTTACAAGTATATGAAGGCAGATGTGCAAATACCTTTGGCAATATACTTGATATGGGAAGTGCAGGAACAAATTTAATGTTCTTATTACCTACCTTGAACCTAGAAAAACAAATTGATATATCAGATTATATTGTGTATTTTTTCATGTAATTTTGATATTTTAAAATAATAATTTAGTGGACTTATCATTTCTGTGGTATCTGGGAACAGGAGGTCTTTCCCTTCCTTTGCAACTACATGTATTTTATTGGAATTTTATGTGATAGACCAACACAAAGTAGAGCATAGCACATCACATTGAACATACCACCTCTAAAGTGAAACAAAGTAGTAGTAACATCTTGTGGTAATAAATTTGAATTTGGCACACTACTCATTACACTACTATAAGGCAATTTTGCACTACTTTGTGCTGGATTGTCACTTTAAATCCTTATGAAGTTATCAAGTTATCAAGCTTGTAGCTGTAACAAAAAATGGTCCAGTACAAGTGGCATGGCTAAATTGCAGAGCACTGATTATCCAACTAATAAATGCAAAAAAAAAAAAATGTATGAAGTCAAACAACTATTTTTGTGTTAACGTTCACCACTTTTTAAAAAAGATATTGCACAATATATAATTACTTTCAATTTCAACTTAATTTATTAAAAGCTAAAGCAGATAATCAAATAAATTTGAACAGTGCACAGATATAAAACTTTACGTGAAAATGTTATAGAATTGCATTATTACAGATAATATGCTAATAAATATCCAGAGTGGGAGCCAGGAGAGTTCTTTAGATTAAAGGAGAAATTGCCTTTTTCTGACATTTATTTCCCTCTCTGCTGTAGTGCAAGTCTCATTTGATGGTGCCATGGGGTTTGTTGGTTTCTACAGTAGTGATGTTGGGTCCATTAGAAAAGACTTTCACTTTACTTGTTGAGGAAAAAAACTGGCTTGTCAAATCCACAGTTGTGAATTGTTAGGTATTTCAGGAGCAAGCCTCTGAGGGTGGCTTTAAAGTGCACTTTATCACCTTGGGGAGTCAGAGAAAATCACTTAGGGGGATGAGTGCTTTTCCTCTTTTTGAGGAAGACTTGTGGACAGAAGAAGTGGAGGAGAAACATTAGATTCCATGACACTCCACTCACTTGTCAGGTCACAGAGACACAGTTCCATTTAGTGGTGTATTACACCTTTGTCCCCATGGTGACAAGTATTAGGTTGGATAAAGCAACTATGGAAGCTGAGAGCACAAGGTAATATTGTCTCATTGAGTTTGGGCAGCCTTGAAAATCCTGGAATTCTGGGCCACTCAGTTTTTTATGTTCATGAAATGAATTTACCACACTGACAATTGGAACAGATTTGCGTAGCTGTATGAAAAAAAAAAAAAAAAAAACTATGCCATATTGGCTAAATTTCCAAAGGCTCCCAGGCGATAGCACCTCATTTGGTGGCATCATTAGACTAAGCCCTCACAGATCCCTTGGAGGCAAAAGACACACGTCTGCTGGACCAATCCCAGGGTCAAAGCACTGCTGAGGGAGCATCTGACTGCAAGACACTGATGAATGTCAGGAGACTGAAGCCCACCAGCCATCTGGCAGGCTAAAGACACTGTTGGCAGAATACTATCAATCTGTGCCATGTCTACAGGGTTAGAGATGTGGCAAATGACACTAGTCGACTTATGAAATATAAAAAAAAATAGGGTGGTGGTCTGTGAAAGTATTAGATGGAAATGAAAGAGGTCTTTCCTATAAGGTTGAGACCCAGCTAATTGTAGAGGGAAGATATAAAAACAACAAATAACTACAAAAGGGAGAACAAAGATCATCTAAAACTACATTGCATAAATCCATTCATGTAAATTATTTTACTTGCAGGTATGAGGCAGGTATTATTTTCAGGGCAGACATAGAATCACCTATTCAGGAACCAGTTTAGTAGCTAACTGCTTTTCAGTATTGTCATGTTTAGCTCACTTAGAACTGTTTAGCATTTTCAAATAACAGCTGTCAAGGCAAGGATTCATGACTATTTATGACCTACGCTTCACATAAACTTGTATTTTGTTCAGCGTTTAACTCTCCCACATTCCCAGGAGGAACCAAGTGGATCCCATATGTGCTTTTTGCTCTGTGTGAGTGGACCCCTCTCCTTCATCCGCCGTCCCCGAGGGACCAAATTGACCCTATGTATCCTACCCCTCGCGCTCTGTCCCATATGGGTCAGACTAACACCACAAGCACTTTTTACAGGTTTTTTTGTAAACTGATGGCCTGACGGGTCATCCCATCAATTACCCATCGTCCGACTGCGACATCTGTCATGATCTTCCCAAGCATCAATCTAGAACTGCGTGAAGGATTCATTTCACCTATTTAATAGGGATGAGGGGCACATCCAACAGAACAAGTCTGTAACAGATGCGTTGCACCAAGAATATATACCTACAGCTAATGATCAGATTAGAGTAAACCAGAATCTCTCAATAAATTCAACAGTTGAAAATTGTGAAAAAGAAGTAGTTCCAGATCCTTGTCTATTCCATGAATGTACAAAAAAAAAATAGCCTCCAAATGTAGCCAAACTAATAGAAATTTTTTATCACAACCAGTATTTTATAGATTTGATTTATGCTCAAGTTGTAATAAGAGATCAAAAATTGCATTTTAAATTTATTTTAACTTTTTTTGTAGTGATCAGGTTTTATTAATTTTAAGACATTCAGATGCCATCTTACATACACTTTAATCAAATGAAGCTGTAGGCAGATATGTGATAAGTTTTAAAAATATCACATTTCTTTCAACGGAGTTGGAACTATGGCTGAAATTTTCTGAAATGAACACCATTAGTTTAGGAAAAAAATATGATCATGATTACTCCATGAAAATTAAATGTAGGCCTACATTTTGTTGTCTATAGGGGATTGATTAGTTTATAGTTGCGACATAAATTATAACACATTTCTGTTACCTTTATCTTCAATACGAGACTGTAAAACACCCCACAAGTATATAATGCCTGGTTTTGTAAAGAAGAATATGCTCCTTTTACCCTGATGCTGAAGCTCTGTCATTGTTCTGGTGGATCATTTTGTGCCAAATAGAGAGGAGACTTGGAAAGCAGAGAAGAAGACATTAGCCTCTCAGCATGGATGAGAGGACTGAGAAGGAGAACGAAGGATGAAAGAAATTGTTTTCTGCCATGTATCTTTGTGTTGTGAAATGTCTTCACAAATCATGGTATTGTTTTCAAGAATGTTGCGGATGAATGAGCACACAGTGATGTGTGGCAGTCACATCAGTTATGTCAAACATAGTAAATTCCACCAAGTGGCTTCACTGCTCCTTTATTATGACGGGAACAGTCTGCTTTTCTTATAAACATTTAATGAATATATTATGCAATTTAAACAAATGGGGAGATGTAGAGAATTTAGTATTAGGTCATGACTCATTGTTATGCAAAGATTTGTAAAAATCATAAGTAACTTGAATTTGTGAAAATAACATGTCATTTGTAAAGTAAAACATTTTTCACAATATTCAAACTTTCATTATTCAAAAGGTTAATTGTCAAAAACAAACATAGGATGTTTAGATTCATGTAAAGGTTACACAATGGTTCTTATGGTAGAATGTCAATGTGTAGCAAGTCAGTATCAATAGGAGATCAAACAGTTTCAAGTTTAGTGTTAACTTTTCAAATGAAGTCAAGTCCAGTTTCATTATTCCACACTTCAGCAACAAGGCAAAGCAAAGTGCTTTACATGATAAAAAACATAACACAATGAAGGAGCAACCAGAAAAAAATATTACATTATGGTGCCTAAATAAAGAGAAGTGAATAAAAGTGTGGGGAGGACAGCTGACCAGGGTTAATTGGAGTGGATGGAAGTTTTAACTTGTAACAATACCAATACTTTTTCAAGGCATCTTATCTAAGTTTTTATACCACTTGACTTTGACTGAAAGAAATTCTGTATTAAACCTACATAACTTAGTGAAATAAAAACAGCCAATTTATAGCTGGTGTATAAATACATTTCAAAATCTGAGTTATTGACATTGTGACGCAGCCCAGGGAAACCACTTGAAAAAAAAAACAGATGTCTGCAGGGAGGATGGTGGTTGAAAATGAAGAACAAACTAGCTTCTCAGTGATTGTTGCAAAAGATCAGAAACAGCAGCACAGAAAATACTTCTAACATTGTCAACATGTGACTGCTTAGACCATGGAATGAGGCTGAAACGGGCTAAGGTTTAATGGATTTTAAAACAGTGGGAGCCGTTGATTTCCAGCTGGTAAGGCAAACCTGCAGCAAAAACAACAGTAGGAGCATCTGTCTGTGGCTAATGTGTTACTGAGTTTAGACTGAGTTTCATTTGTTATGGTAGAAAGGTAACAAATGAAAATATAGGCAGGCTTTAAAACAAATCAAGTGTCGCATCCAGTTCTGGTTGTTTGCTACAGTCAGCATGTCTGCAAAGGGTCATAAAATAACCTGTAAACTACACTGAATGTGTCCAATTTATTGACACTAATAATTTTTTGCCAGTACTGTTGAGATCGTTATGTAGAACTTTTATTTTGACAAAAAGAGAATTAGTTGAAAAAATATGAACAATAAAAAGGTGATTGTCATTGTTGTTTTCATTGAGGTATTAGAGAATTACAGAATGCTGAAAAAGTATTCTTTCAGATTTTTCTGTTTTTGCTTATTTGTCACACTTTAAAGCATTTTTAGTTTCAAATTATTGTATTTATAAAGAGGGTTTAGTACCTTGTTTCCATTGTAAAAGCGACACAACTGACACATATTGCACCATTCCTGAACCCAGAGGACACAAATACTTCTGTACCAAAAATTCCTCTTCAGAAGTGCTTTCTCTATTTGTGTATGGTAGCTCTCACTTTGGGATCAGAGGTCCTTATTAATGGTTTTGCAGCCTTTCTTATACTTATTAAATTGGATTAATTATAGATTTGTTAGGATTTAACAATAGACGCAATTACTTTTTTTTTTAAATATATATATATTGAGCCAGGATGGTGTAGAACACTTTTTGTCAAAATAAATAAAATTATTTTGAATACTGCTCGCAGTATTTTTGTAGGGTGTTGTGGTTTGACAAAACACAACATTCTCTTAATGGTCTGAAAAATTTAAGCTTAGCAGAAACAGAAGAAATCTGTTTGTGGAAATGCTTTTTCACAGTACATTAATTTATGTCTTACATATATTTTATTAGGTTTACCTTTCATTGTTACAATATTACAGTTTACCCACAATGCAAATTGACCTACATATTTTTACATGTAATGATAAAAATAATTTAAGTACTATCCACAGATTCAAACCTGCTTTTCATCCAGCAGTGTGCATGAATTAAAATGAACTGAAGAGACAACTTGAACCACGCTGCTGCTTCAGCCCGGAAAGCAGATAAAAAGTAGCAGCAAAGCACTTTCCCTTCTCTTAAGAGTCATTACATACAAGGATTAGAGGACAAATTCCAGGAAAAAGCATTAGCAATTAGAAGTCCAGCAGCCGTCAAGGTATGTAATTATAGGCAATGTGTGTGATTAGGGTAAGAGGTTCAATAAATTACATTAACATACTTTTAAAATTACAAGGGAGAGTCTACAAGGACCCTAAAAGAGGCAGAATGCGTGTATCGATTTCCCTTCCTGCAATGGAAATTTATTTGGTGGCGGCTGAGAAATGAGGGCCATTGCTGTGCTCAACTGCCTGACACAAACAGCTGAAACTCCAAAGACCAAGTGGGTGTTCTAAAGAAAATGTGACATGATTTTTTATTTTTTTTTAAGTTTAGTTTAAAGCTTCTGGTATGTTATTTTTTTCACTTTCTGCATCATAACAAAAAGAAAATATATTGTAGCTTGATGGTTTTTTTAATCCACCTCTTCTTTATTTGAAAGGTGTTCTGTGTCTGCAGCATACTCTCATTAAATCTGAAATAGTTTGTTGATAAAGAACAAAACATCTTTCACAACTTATTGGTGGGAGAGTGATAAAATGTAGAAAGATCCCTTTATATTTGGACATGGTGAAAGCAAACAGCTGAACAGTTCCAGACACTTCTTGGTGTCAAAGTTTCAGCTTGTGTGCCTGTGTGCGCATCCATACCACAGTTGCCTGGCACAACCTGAAACACAGCTGTTGGCTTTAATCGACTTTTCGGATAGGGAAGATTTTCCAGTCCAGGGGCACAAGCCTTCAAATCGGCTCAGAAGCTTGCTGGCAGGGAAGAAAGTCCCATCTCCATGGTCAAATGCCACCTTTCAACCTGCCTACTGACAGGCTGGCTGTGAGATGAGGTTCAGGGTCCAGGGAAAGGGCCTGGCAGCACCAGCACGGGAAGTCTTTTGCCGTGAAAAAAAATCTAATTGCACAAGGCATCTCCAAACCCTACGGAGCTGGCAGCTGTCCACACCTTTCCTCTGAGCTCTCTGAGAGCAGTGCATCTTTCATGAGAGACGAAATCATGCCGGGAGCACAAACCAAGGCTTTTCAAAAAGAAATTCCTATTCTATTTTGTGAATGGCGACTTTATGCCTGTTCCAAATGAAAATTATTTTATCAATTAAAAGACTGCAAAAAAAATTCCAGTGTACACACTATTTATTAAAGAAAACTAATCAAAAATCTGAAAATTATTACTGGAGTTTATCACATTCTCAGAAGTAGATTTGATAGTCAATATCAAATTAAACCAAATGTAATTACATACTTCTAAAGTATGTAATTACTTTAAATGGTAGATTGAAGTGTTCTGTAAATGGTTGCAGACTGATCAGAATATTTGAATGTAATATATGTAGCCAAGTGGAAAAGCATGGCTTCATAATGACCACCAGAGGTAGCTGTGTGTAGATGAGCCCTGAGCTTTGCCAGCTCGTTAAGAGAAAGGGATGAAAAACATTAGCCCGGAAGTAGCTTTGTGCTGTTTGCTACGATATGCTAACATGCCTAATAGTTTTCTACTGTCCTAAAAAAAAGGAAGGTAAATGTATCTAGAACTTTATTTTTATTATAAAGTGACCTGCTGGTGTGTTTCTGAGAAGTGTATAGGATTTTATTACACCCAATAGGAAATTATATTGGATGTGATGTTGGCAGATTTCCGTGAAGAACTGTGGAGCTCGTTCAGGCTCTGTGAAAAACTGTGAGGCTTGTTCTGTCTTAATATATTGTATCTGTTAAATGGCATCTGGTTATAGTTAAACAATAATCTGTTGCTATTTTACTGAAGGTATGTTTATCTGATCTTTCTATAGTGCCAGTTAGAGTGGATGGCCAGTTGCCACCAGCAATTTTGAATTGTAAGCAGGGAGTTTACTAAGTGAGTATTTTAAGATGTTGTATAACACTGAGTCGACCATATTGTAAGACATCTGTGTGATTTTATTTATTTTCCTTTTTCTGTATAAGCGTGCCTGCTTCAGTTGTTTATGCATTCAGTTTTAAACTTATAGTACTGTATTTTAAACATAACTTTGCGTAAAAGAAAAGGGATTTATTTGATTTTGCTATTCAAGTAGCTGTCACTGTAAGATTTTTTGATAAACAAAAATTTACCATTCTGTAAAACTGCAAATTCATTTAACACTACTCTCCCTTTATTAAAGTATTCGAGAAATAAAACCCCATTTATAACTTTGTGTCTGATTCCCTCATTCTACCAGGCTACATATATGCAGGTTGAATGCATTTTAATGTTGTGACCTGCCCAGGGACTACAAATGGAAAGTACCTCTAAGCTAAATTTGGTGCAAGCATTTCTTTTTTGGTAAAGATTAATGTGCTTACACACTGTCTATGCAAAGA
>CAEGAG010107151.1:0-12948 GCA_903067065.1 Brachyrhaphis terrabensis | reverse complement strand
TGAATATTTACAACTCTCTTGTTGATACACTGACATTACTTACCATAAAAATCTATCCTTGCGCGGACATGTCCGGCCGACGTCCGCTTCGAGTCCGCGCGGACCTCCGTGGACTGAAGTGCGTCCGAGTATGTTGGACCCTTAACTTTTTCTACCTAGCAAATCTGCCCGGTGCCACAGCGCATATGAACAAGGCACGTGCACACAATAGCATTCGGTGATTGGCTGCGTATCGTAAGTAAACCGTATCGTATCATTGACTGGAGACCTGTGACTCACTGAGTTAGATTGTTATTCGTCATTGGTACAGAGTCAAAACTGATGTCTGACCTCAATGTATAGATTACCTTGGGTTTTATTTTATGCGCTGCATAGATTTTATTGAGCGCTGAGAATGTGCGAACAGTGTGCGATTGCGCAGGCGCGCAGTTTAGAGGGAGCATTGACCTGAAGCGTTCCTTTGATTCCCTATTTCATGTTTGAGGAATCATGTAATCTCAAAAGAACTCTGATCAGTTACATGTTACTTTATGCTGTGTAATCAAAATTATTAGATTAACTCTTTCTTTAGGTTCCATTGTTAGCTCTTGACATACATGTCTTTTTTTTTCTGTTTCTTTTTTTTTTCTTCTAATTTCCAAGAAGCCACCACAGAATCTGTTGAAGTTTTAAATAGTTTCAGTGATGATGTGCGGACAGTAAGCAAAAGTTTCCATAAAATGTGGTCTTACCGAGACATTTTAGACAATCCCATGCTCCCAATTTTGTGGAAACATTTTGGAGCTGGACTCTTCCTCTTCCAACATGACTGTGCACCAGAGCACAAAGCAAGGTCCATAAAGTCATGGGTGACAGAGTCTGGGGTGGATGAACTTGACAGGGCTGCACAGAGTCCTGACCTCAACCCGATAGAACACCTTTGGTATGAATTAGAGAGGAGACTGAGAGCCAGGCCTTCTCGTCCAACATCAGTATGTGACCTCACAAATGCGCTTCTGGAAGAATGGTCAAAAATCCCCATAAACAGCCTTCAACTCTTCTGGGACTGACTTCCCAGAAGAGTTGAAGCTGTTCTAGCAGCAAAGTGTGGACCAGTGTCTTATTAAACACTATGGATTAGGAATGGAATACTTACTTGTCATTTCATCTTGATGGCCATCCTAGATGTCATCTTAGTCTAATATGTTCTAAGATGGTAATTTTGTTTTGTTCAAATTTACCTTAACATATCAGTGCAAAAAAAGCTTTATTGGATATTATTTGTTTCTTCTTTCTTACCAGTTATCTGATCCATAAGAGTTGGCCTCAGTCAGATGTGTCAGCCATCTTCAAAAATGGTTGCCATATTGAGTTTTTCCATGCCCAACAGTAGATAAATGTTGCAAATTTCATGCTTGCATCACCATTGGAAAGATTGTTTCACTTATTTACTTAAATAATAGCACTGTAATATCTTCAAGGTCTTCTGCTATCAGTAGGTCTGCTGCAATTAGTCACATACCTGAAAGAAAACACACAACTTTTGTATCACAATGTAATGACTGGACACAGAATCTGGCCTGCCCACAGTATTAGCATACAGCCAAATAGATTGCGGTGCGTTCCTAAGTCCAGCCTATTGTCCGAGGTGTACTTACCAAAGAAGATAAATATGTAAAGTACTCTGATTTCTTGGTTCTTTCTGTGGTGGTAACACTGCATAAAAGGCTCAGTGCTGTACATCTTTACATGTGGTCAAGAATAAATTAGTCTCTGGCTTGCTACTGCCTAAAGCTCCTTTCCTTGAGCTGCCAACAGAAGAGCTTAGAGATAGAAAAAGCTAACAATTACCTGAACCAAAGGTATTTGTACAGTTTTTCTTCTGAAGCTAATCAATAACAGGACATGCTATCAACTGTAGAATATGTTTATTTTAACAGCTATTCAACAACAAAAGCTCATCTTTATAGAGACATGAAAGCTGTGATTGGACTGCAGTTGATGCTGATAGGAGTCTGTTGTGGTGAGCTCTTCATGATTTTTTTTTTCACATAAAATCTTATTGACTTTGTGATTGTTTTGTCTTGTTTTCTGATACATTCTAGCTAGCTGTACTTTTACAGAAAAAACTGAAATCTCTTAATGACACATTGTTTAATATTTTCTACATTGGTTCGTTTTTTTAATGCTGTGAATTTCAAGGATATTCTTAGAGTTTTCTTCTTAAACCAAAATCAAAGTCTTCATTTGCTGTGTCTGTATTGGGTCATGCCTATGATGTTGTCAGACACACACATCATTACTGTGATGTGTGTGTCACATCACAGTGTGGGTGATAATCTTTGAATTATCAATACCTTATTTAATCCCAGCTGATGATAAAGTTTTTGTTGTATTAAGTCAGTACACACAGTGTTAGCATAAATGTTTAATGTAATTGTTGTTTTTAATTAGGTATCTGAACCTTTTTTTTTTGGCATAAAATGATTATAGAATGAACAGAAATACTACTACTAATAATAATAATAATAACAATAATAATAATAGTAGTCATAGTAGGAATAACTAACAGCCATCTGCCATGGGCGGCTGAGGATTTGAGAAGACAGAGCAGAAGAAACAGACAAACTGATGTTGGATTATTTCAGTGTTTCATGATAGTAAAAAGTTAATAGCAGAAGCTGGAGAACTGTTAACTGATGGCAGCATTTTCTCAGCAGATGTCCTCATCCAGGAAGGACTTACGGCTTATATTTTTCCTATGATAGGAGGTTGTTTTGGATCAGCTGAATTTTGTGGACTCACTGATAATATGGAACTACAGCTGTCCAGCCTTTAAGAGACAAATGTATGGACTAGTTTTCAGCAAGGACAATCATTTTTGGCAATATCCCAGAGATGACATCACTGGTGCAGTACTGTGGGGGGTGTTTAATTCAGAATGAAAATCAGAATTCCTTTTAATGTCATTGTGCACAAATAAAGCACAATGAAATTTAAATATAGCAATTCTTGAAGAAACATAAACAACTGGGATGTTAAGAATAAATAAATAAGTTTTAGATGGATTAGCTGTGTTCAGTCCAACAACAGCTCTTGGGTAGAAAGTGTTTTTTAGTCTTATTGCCCTGAAACGCCACAGTGAGACACTATGGCTTAACACCGACTCCACAGAGCAGTGGTACAAGGACATCCAGAGCTCAGTCCTGAGGTTGTTCTTTCTGAGAATCCTACTGCCACTGCTGTGTCATCTTCAGGACTGAAGTGGAGTTAGTTCCAGGTCGGGAACTTGAAATTTCCTGGGCAACACCAACCTGATGATGTGGGCGGGCACCACGCTGAGGTGGTGCCCACCTACATTATCTGGGCTAGCCCAGGACCTTGCCTGGACCTTTCTGTGTTCAGATTCTTCAGGTTCCTCCAAGAGTCCAAAACATTAACAGCAGCATGATTAGGAATTTTAAACAAATTCCATTCATTGTTTCCATGTGTGTCTCTGGGTTGGTGTGTTGATCAGTGGTGTATACCACTTTTGATTGTAGTCTGCTGGGATAAATCATCACAGTCTCCCCCTGTAGCTTTACATTTAGCAGTAACCAACTGAACGGTTATCTGATGGCTGAACCAACTGTTTTTTTTGTTTTGTCATTGCTCAGTTTCAAGGTCGACTCTTGCTGTTGAGGGATGTGAAAACTTGTTTCATACAAATACATTTTCCTTCTCGTTTTTCTTCTTTTCTGAGGTGTGGAATCTTCCTGCAATGCAAGAAAAAAGGAAGTTCGTTGTTTTGGAGCTTTAGGAGGAACAGTAAACCTTCGAATAATGAATAAGGCCTCAAAACTACCTAAATTCATTTGGGCAAAGAAACGCTCAGAGTTATTCCGCTGGATGAACCACAGGATTGTAGCTCATACAAAAGACAAAAGATTTCGCTTTTTTCCAAAGAATGGAACAGTTAGGATCACTGACCTAACTGTTCATGACAGCGGTGTATATAAACTTTTTATGTTTATATACATAAAAAGTATATAAACTTTGTTTTATGTTCAACAAAGGTAGAAAGCACAAAGGCACAAGAACTCTGAAGCTGTTTATTGAAGGTAATCGGCTGTTGATCTTCCTACATTTTCTACTTAGTTTTATTTTCTTCTCATACATTAATAGAAGTTATAAAAATCTAACATTGTATTTCATACATAGAATGTGAAATAAAACTGTCATGTCTGTTCTGTCATGTGGCTTGTATTTTAACTCAACATTTGAATAATACTTCTGTGGTTTATCTCTCAGCTCCTGTGTCTTCTGTCTGGTTAGTCTCTAAGTGTATATCCTCGGGAAAGCAGAGGGTGTTCTGCTTTCCTGAAAGAGGGGACAAGCATTTGTGCAAATGGACTATGGGTAAAAAACCTCTGAAAAACTCTCAATTCGCTTTTGGATACGCTGCGAGTTGCACCATTCTTCTGGAACCAAAAACAACAGGTCGTCTGGTCTGCACAATCAGGAATCACATCAGTCATTCCTTCAAAGACATAAAGATAACCAGCTGTGGTGAGTAAAGCCATCATATTAAATGACACAACCTGATCGTTCATATTTGTCAGCTTTATTTCTAAAAGCTTCCCACCTCAGTGACATTTAATCAAAACCACTCTGTGTATTTGGACCATCAGCAGCCAATAAAAAATTGACCAAATTGGAAGAGAAAAAAAAGAAGATTTTGAAAATTGAGTCTTCTTCATCATCTGCTCAGTCTCCAAAGAAGATACATGAGGCTAACAAACCAACAGTCCCACCAAAATTGGTAAGTGGAAAGTTATCAACACCTGCCACAGGTTTTACAGTACTTTAATCATGACCCAATGTTTGTAAAATTACGAAACTGGTTAGTGTAAAGTCTCCCATTAACAATCTTTCGATCCTTCATTGACTGTGGCTGTATAGTAGTCGTCTTGCGATCAGAGGGTTGTAGGTTCGATTCCAGCATCCTCCTGCCACATGTCGATGTGCCTCTGGGCAAGGCGCTTAACCCAAAATTGCCTCCCGATCTGCAAATCGGTGTATAAATGTGTGAGTTTGTATAGGTGAATGTGACTCTAGTGTAAAGCGCTTTGAGTAGTCAAAATAACTGGAAAAGCGCTATATAAGTTGAGTTCATTTACCATTTTACCATTTACTCAGTCTCCAAAAGACAAGGATGGGGCTAACAAACCAAACATCCCACTAAGATTGGAAGGTAGAAAGTAATCAACACCTGCCACAGGTTTCACAGCACTTTAATCATGA
The DNA here is from genome assembly GCA_903067065.1 of Brachyrhaphis terrabensis. Taxonomy (NCBI): domain Eukaryota; kingdom Metazoa; phylum Chordata; class Actinopteri; order Cyprinodontiformes; family Poeciliidae; genus Brachyrhaphis; species Brachyrhaphis terrabensis. The sequence goes on along the minus strand of CAEGAG010107151.1, from coordinate 7,686 downwards.
CCCAATTTTTTAAAAATACAAAATTTGTCAGTGGAAAGTTTTACCAATAACAATCCTTTAATCCTTCATTGTCTACTCAGTCTCCAAAAGTGAAGGATGGGGCTAACAAACCAAACGTCCCACTAAAATTGGTAGGTAGAAAGTCATGAACACCTGCCACAGGTTTTACAGTACTTTAATCAATTTTATAAAATTACAAAATTTACAAGTCAAAAGTTTTCCCATTAGCAATCTCTTAATCCTTCATTGTCTACTCAGTCTCCAAAAGAGAAGGGTGGGGCTAAAAACCCAACAGTCCCACCAAAACTGGTAAGTGAGAAGCTATCAAATATGGCCACAGGTTTTACAGTCATTTAATCATGACCCAATTTTTGTGAAATTACAAAAATGGTTATTGTAAGTTTTCCATTAATAATCTTTTAATCCTTCATTGTCTACTCAGTCTCCAAAAGTGAAGGATGGGGCTAACAAACCAAACGTCCCACCAAAATTGGTAAGTGAGAAGTCATCAACACCTGCCACAGGTTTTAGAGTACTTTAATCAATTTTATAAAATTACAAGATTTACACGTCAAAAGTTTTCTCTTTATCAATCTCTTAATTGTTCATTGTCTACTCAGTCACCAAAAGTGAAGGATGGGGCTAAAAAACCAAAAGTCCCACCAAAATTAGTAAGTGAGAAGTAATCAGCACCTGCCACAGGTTTTACAGTACTTTAGTCATGGCCCAATTTTTTAAAATTACAAAATTGGTCAATGTAACGTTTTCCCATAAACAAACTTTTAATCCTTCATTGTCTACTCAGTCTCCAAAGAAAAGGAAGGGGCTAACAAACCAAACGTCCCACTAAAATTGGAAGGTAGAAAGTTATCAACATCTGCCACAGGCTTGACAGTACTTTAATCATGACACAATTTTAGAAAAATTACAAAATTTACAAGTCAAAAGTTTTCCCATTAACAATCCTTTATCCTTCTTTGTCTGCTCAGTCTCCAAAAGAGAAGGATGGGGCTAACAAACCAAACATCCCACCAAAATTGGCAAGTGGAAAGTCATCAACACCTGCCACAGGTTTACAATACTTTAATCATGACGCAATTTTAAAAAATTACAAAATTTACCAGTCATAAGTTATCTCATTATCAATCCTTTAATCCTTCATTGTCTACTCAGTCTCCAAAAGTGAAGGATGGGGATAACAAAACAAACGTCCCACTAAAATTGGTAGGTAGAAAGTTATCAACACCTGCCACAGGTTTTACAGTACTTTAGTCATTACAAAATTTTAGAAAAATTACAAAATTTACAAGTCAAAAGTTTTCCCATTAACAATCTCTTAATCCTTCTTTGTCTACTCAGTCTCCAAAAGAGAAGGATGGGGCTAACAAACCAAACGTCCCAACAAAATTGGTAAGTGAGAAGTTATCAACACCTGCCACAGACTTTACAGTACTTTAATAATGACCCAATTTTTCAAAAATACAAATTTGGTCAGTCGAAAGTTTTCCCATTAACAAGCTTTTAACCCTTCATTGTCTACTCAGTCTCCAAAAGAGAAGGATGGGGCTAACAAACCAACCATCCCACCAAAATTGGTAAGTGAGAAGTCATCAACACCTGCCACAGGCTTTACAGTACTTTAATCATGACCCAATTTTATAAAATTACAAAATGTACAAGTCAAAAGTTTTCCCATTAACAATCCTTTAATCCTTCCTTGTCTACTCAGTCTCCAAAAGAGAAGGATGGGGCTAACAAAACAAACGTCCCACTAAAATTGGTAGGTATAAAGTCATCAACTGCTGCCACAGGTTTTACAGTACTTTAATCATGACATAATGTTTGTAAAATTACAAAACTGGTTAGTGTAAAGTTTCCCATTTAATCCTTCATTGTCTACTCAGTCTCCAAAAGAGAAGGATGGGGCTAACAAACCACCCGTCCCATTAAAATTGGTAAGTGAGAAGTCATCAACACCTGCCACAGGTTTTACAATACTTTAATCATGACCCAATTTTAAAAAATTACAAAATTTACAAGTCATAAGTTATCTCATTATCAATCTCTCAATCCTTCATTGTCTGCTCAGTCTCCAAAAAAGAAGGATGGGGCTAACAAACCAAACGTCCCACCAAAATTGGTAAGTGAGAAGTTATCAACACCTGCCACAGGCTTTACAGTACTTTAATCATGACCCAATTTTTCAAAAATACAAAATTGGTCAGTCGAAAGTTTTCCCATTAACAAGCATTTAATCCGTCATTGTCTACTCAGTCTCCAAAAGAGAAGGATGGGGCTAACAAAGCAAACATCCCACTAAAATTGGTAGGTTTAAAGTTATTAACACCTGCCACAGGCTTTACAGTACTTTAATCATGACCCAATTTTAGAAAATTACAAAATTTACAAGTCAAAAGTTTTCTCATTATCAATCTCTTAATCCTTCATTGTCTACTCAGTCTCCAGAAGAGAAGGATGGGGATAACAAACCAAACGTCCCACTAAAATTGGTAAGTGGAAAGTCATCAACACCTGCCACAGGTTTTACAGTACTTTAGTCATGACACAATGTTTGTAAAATTACAAAACTGGTTAGTGTAAAGTTTTCCCATTTAATCCTTCATTGTCTACTCAGTCTCTAAAAGAGAAGGATGGGGCTAACAAAACAAACGTCCCACTAAAATTGGTAAGTGAGAAGTTATCAACACCTGCCACAGGTTTTACAGTACTTTAATCATGACTCACTACAATCCACCTTTTAAATTTCAGCAATACTAGTCATGCTGTGCTGGTATTGTATCAGTAAATAAACTGATATTTATTTACTGATGTGTAAATAAACAGTCTATTTACAGATAGACTGATGTCTTCAAACCTTTATTTTATTTATTTTTTTTACATTAGAAATTTATTGTGGAAATTTTAAAATTCATGGAAAAATACTGTAATAATGCTCGCAGTTACTTACCTTAAAATTACTCTTAAACATTAAACTATAGCAGCTTTGCTGGTGATGCATGAAGCAGAAGCTTCTTAGTGTATGACAAATGTGTGTCCGGTGTAAAATTACAAGTAATACCAAATGTATCACTTGATAAAAAGTCGCAGAAACGTCGGCAGTAAGAGTTTTCCCTGTAATCATTTGATTCCTGATCTGTCATTGAATTGTCACCAAGACACTTCAGCCACATCATCTGCTGGTAATGTTCAGAAAACCAATAGCACCCTCACTTCTGTCAGACTGCCTCACAATCCAGTAGATTGCCATCATTAGTGTGTGAATGTGTCCTTTGATATTTCAATTTCATATATAGAGGGCATTTTAAGAAAAAATCATTATTAAGGAAATTATATTAAACCAAAATATCACACTAGTATTCTCTTCTCTATTATTATGCTGAGGAACACAAGGGATACATTCATCTATATACAGTATATATATATATATATATATATGTATATATACTCTGCACACCCATTCTCTATTGCGTTTCATCAACCCCACCCTCTCTTATCATTTACCTCTTTTACTTCACCCCACTTCAATCGATCAAATCTTCCCTTCATTCCCTTTCTCCCATCATCCTCATCCCCCTTTTCCTTTCCTCCATGCCATAACCATGCTTTACTCCTTTTTGCTGCAGGTTCCATCTGAGAAACCCACAGGGACCTGAAGAACCTGAGGTAGGTGGGCTTGGGAAGATAAGCGAATCAAATTTTCCTGAAGACCATACCCCCACGCTGAGTCTTCATCTCCCAAGACCTCCAGCATTATCCTCAGATGCAAGCTCATTCATCCCTCCATCCCCTTCCTGCAATACATCTTTAAACTTATACGTTTGTGGTTTGGTCCTTGCTGCCAGTGAACTCGGGCACATCTTGGGGAGGGACATGAACCCCTGCGCCTTATAATCTTGATGCCCCAAGTGTGCTTTTTGAGGGTTTTTTTTTTTTTACTTTTGTCTTATCTATGAAGCCTGCTTGTGACCCTCAACAATAGTATTTAGCTAAATATAACAATTTACTAAAGTTAATTATTCCGACTGCCCTCCATCTAATAATGACTGAGGACACACACACACACACACACACACACACACATATATATATATATATATATATATATACAGCCTGTCAGAAAAACTGTGTATTTATAATTGGTATTTTTAAATATCTGGTTTCAACTGCCTAATCATAAATCTGCTGCTCACATATTCATGCACCATGGATTGGACATAGACACACACAATTACATGTTGAAAACACATTGTCTGACATTGCAAAAGTGATGAGAGCTTTATTGGTGTTTTTGTTTGAACGTCTTTGGCTGCTTATAACAGTTTTACATTTATGATGGACAAGTGTTTGCAGGAGGAAAATCTAAATTTGAAAAACAATTGTTTAAAAAAAAAATCCTCATAAATGAAAAATACCAGGCATGCAAAGATTCTTAATCTGGACTCAGTGAATCTTTGAAACCAGTAAAATGTTGCATGAGAGGGAGAAGGAATCGATCTGATGATCCATCAGTCAGCTTGGTAGGATCACCCAGTTAGATGTCAGGGTGTAGTCTGCGGCCCTCCTGGTCCAAACAGGGAGACGAAGCAAAAACACACAGAGAATGGATGGCTATGTTAAAGTACCTTTTCAATATAACAACCTTTAAGCAGGCAATTAGTGTGAAGTCATATTCTGATTATAAATGTCATGTCATGAATTGGCTGAAAGGCAGTCAATCAAAATTAAATAAAATTAAGGTTTGAAAACATCAGTCTGTGTGCTAATAATTACTAAGTCAATTAAGTTACTAAAGTAAATGAACTTTTTATTCAAATTCTACTTCATTTAATTGACTGCACTGAACATTCTGCAATCTACTCATAAGGAACAATAACACATGGAACCTAAAGACGATCATACTGCAAAAAAACTTGATCTTTTCTATAGTTCATAATATCACTTTAAAAATACTGTAAAATACTTAGTGCTAGTCCTGGTGTAAGCATTTGTCAAACATAATTCATACAAAAAATGTATAAAGGTCGAATAAGGACATGAAAATAAATTTTACTTCAAAATATTGAAGTCATCTTCATTTGGTCCAGGACTTTTTAAATGCTTTCATTTGAATTTTCCTCTTTAGTAGAACTGGTAGTTGATCCCATCCATGCACATGTTTCATGCATGGTGCCCGCTTCATGCCTCATCAATATGAATACTTTTTGGCATGATTTAGCTTTCTGTTAACTCTGTGATTAACTGAAGGAACTTCTGTGTTTAAACTTCTTCCTGTGTATGTGTTGATGTTCTGGGGTGTGCATGAAGATGGATGCTCTCTGCGCACGTCTAGACTTCTGTAATCTCAAACTTGTGGAGCTAAACTGTTTCAGGATGCATGACACATCCTGAAGGAACACCTGTTCACCAGTTGCAGATGAGGATCTAGCAGAAGGCTAGATTACATTTGATGTTCAAGAAAACTGACATTTTAGATCATGGCACAGACCAAATAATGTTTTTTATGTCCTGATAAATGAAACCTAGAAGAGGCATGTCTTTCTGATAATATTGCACTTCTATTCCCTCTAAACTTCTTGGATTGCCTTTGTGGCAGCGGTTACCAGGACGTTCATCCACTGGGAATCTGTGTAGATGTAGAGAGATCTTCTGTCCGTCCGCAGCACCATCACGTTCTCCGCCCGCAGCCTCCTCATCTCTTTCTCTCCGTCTGCGACAAACACCTGCAGAAGTAAAGATGGGATGAATACTTATCCTAAAAAAAGGGAGAAATCAAGATACCTGAGACAAGAAGAAGCTCACAGAGTTTAACAGGATCTCAAACAAATGAGGCCTGAATGTCAGGATGCATATCTAAGGCCCTCTGCTGGAAGTATGCCGCCTCCATTCATCAGTGAGTCAGTGAATTTACTAACCGTCAGGACGTTGGCCAATGGTCTCTGTGAACTTTGACCCTGTGGGCAGCTGCAGGGGGCTGGGGGTCCTCTGCTGCCGGAGTCTCCCTGCAGGCCAGGCAGGATGTACACTGGAACAACACAAACTGCTTCTTCACTCAGCCAGGACCAGAGCGCCTCACTTCTTATCAGATATGTCAGCATTTTGTGCTCATGCTTTGACTCAACAATAAAACTGTAGGAATATGGATCAAACGCCGCATATGAAACAGAGGTAAACATTAGAGTTTGGAAAGTTTCTAAGGCTCACAGATCCCTTTATCTCCATTGTTGCTGGCTGCATGGAAGGTTTGACTCCTGCCTGCTGAAATGAGCAACTCTGCAGAAATGTTGTACAGGACTCCAAATACAGCTGAGCTGTTCTTTTCACCATGCGGCCCTTTTCTACTGTCACCCTGGGCAACTGCCAACATATAAAACCACTGATCTCAACATCCATGATTACACATGGAAAGGTCAGAACAAATATATAAAGTCCAGGTACATGTGACGACCTTTCAGGAGGTATTAAACCTACTTCTCATTGAGCCCACATTTCTGTATTAAAAATCATTTTTTATTGTAATATTCTAATTGGTTTTCATTAAATGTAAGCAGAAAATCAACATTGACAGAAAAAAAGACTTGAAAACATCAGACTGTGTGGAATCTACATAATGAGTTATACTTGGTGAATGGAGTGAAATGATTTTATATACATAACTATTTTATTTTGATTTTTTTTTTTTCTTCCATACAAACCTTGTCCAGGTAGACCAGGCCCTCCATGTAGACCAGGCAGTCCTGCTGCACCGGGGTCTCCCTGTTCCCCGGCCGGTCCCATAGAACCTTTTAAGCCCTGCACACATTTACTGACTTACTGACTCTTTGAAAAATCAATGTTTGAATATACTTAAAACTATAGATACATCATTCCTTCCACTTCACAATCATGCACTACTTTGTGTTGATCTACTACAATTGGTGAGAAAACATGAATACTTGCAGTACGCATGCAGTACATCTGTGTGGACCTACCATCTTCCCTCTGGCTCCTGGCTCTCCTCTTCTTCCCTGCTCCCCCATCAGACCCCTGTGTCCCTTCTGGCCCAGGTGTCCCTGAGACAGGACATGCATTCTGTCACAGCCTCTCCATCATGCAGCTTTTATATTCTTCTAACACTCATCAGTCAGTTTCACCTGCTCTCCGGCCGTCCCAGGGATTCCACGCTTGCCCTGCGGACACACACACATACACACCAGATCCAAGTGTGTTTCATTCAGCATTGAGTGAAGGAAAAAGATCTGACTTCCTAACCTTCTCTCCTGTGGGGCCTCTGTGTCCTTTGAGGCCCTTATCACCCTGATAATGAGAGAGAAAAGACAGCAGATGAGAGACGAGTAGCTCAGAGAGGGTTGGCAGGAAAAGGAAGGAGAAGATGTTCCTCACCCTGAGTCCTGGATGACCTTTACTGCCCTGTAACAACACAACACAAACTCACTTAGGTTCAATGTTCCCTCTAATTTTTCATGTAGCTGGGCATACACACAGCCTCCCTGAGCACACTGAGGACCACTGTGAGCAACATCAGGTGTCTCTCCCCCCGGACATAAACTTGTACAAGTTGCCAAAGAGCCACTTCTGTTAGCCTGTGTCTACAATATTTATTTATTTACTATTAATCTATGTTTATGATTTGTTCTTTTAAATTGCCATTTATATTATTTTTTGTTC
>CAEGAG010107150.1:0-30755 GCA_903067065.1 Brachyrhaphis terrabensis | reverse complement strand
AGAGAACCCACGCATGCACAGGGAGAACATGCAAACTCCATGCAGAAAGACCCCGGGCCGGGAATCGAACCCAGAACCTTCTTACTGCAAGGCAACAGTTCTACCAACTGCGCCACTGTGCAGCCAAAAAATCACTAATCAATTTATAAAATCAATCACTTTGTTACTAAATATATGCAGGATTGTGTTCTTACGTGTTTAATGTGACTTCTGTTTACAGATATCACTGAACATCTCAACATCGAGCTTGTAAGATGTAACTTTAATCTTGATGCGGCAGCTAATGTAACAAACCTTCCCTAGAAATGTCTTTCCACAATTCCCTGGAAATGTGGAAAGGCATTTTTCGGACTATAAGCCATTACTTTTCCCCACACTTTGAACCATGCGGCTGGAAAAAAACATTTTCCATTTTCAAACATTTTTGAAAAAGCTCCAGAGAGCCACTAGGGCAGCGCTAAAGAGCCATATGCGGCTCTGGAGCCGCGGGTTGCCAACCCCTGCCCTAAGTACTTTGAGCTCTTCTAGGGATTCCCAAAGTACAGCGGGCACAGACATCATTCCAGCACGGGCAATTCCATTAAACATTTAGGCTAGGTTTACATTAAGACCGCTGTCTGTGCTAATCCATCCACCTGTGCATCTGGACACACCAGAGATGTTCCTGGAATCATTGGGTGTTTTGGGTTTTTCAACATCATGATGTATTTTTAAATATCATACATCGTATACCCCTGTCAGGGTGATCCATCCCCAGCTTGTGTTCAGATGACTAACTAGCTACATTGACTCCATGGTTCTCCTCTCTTAAGCCACAACCATCTTGAGCCCCTCTGTGCTACTTCAGTGGGGCTACCGATGTCTCTCCTCCTGCATTCTCCCTCAATTCCAAAACTACTCAAGGCTCTGGCCAAAGACAGAGCCGCAACACTTCCTCATCCAGAATTAACTGGGAAGCACTTCGCTCTCCAACCTGCCCGCTTACACTCACTGTCTGCAAACTGCCAGTATGTTCAGATGTTGTTTATTCTACGTATAGACGCCGCTGCCAAGACACCTCGAGTCAGCTGTAGTTGTTGTGCCAGGCCACTATATGGCACTGTGATTTTAGCATGTCATCGTAATAATGAATGAATCAATGTTTGATTCATTATCAAAAATTGTGTTAAACTGAGCAGGCTAAGTAGCACAGCACAGCTCTATCCGCCATTGTTTCTGTTATCTGCCAGTGCGTGCTCAGAATAAACCCTACAGCGGTGCGTCCCGCTCATGTATGCTTCACACCAGTGGAGTACTTCACACAGAGGCGGTGTTATGGAAAGGCTTCATTCCGAGACCTAGCTTCAAAAGGTGCTGGGATGAGAGACTTTGGTCACTGGTGTCATGTAAACAAGCAGCTACTTGATTGCAACAAATAGGTTACTGAAGAGCAGCTTCATCTAAACGGAGACTTCAAGGAGTTTGCTAACAGCAGCAGGAAACTGCAACAGCTAGCTCTGTGGACGAAGAGGTCAGTGGACAACCTGCACACTGCGGAAATAATAAAGGTGTTTACCCTGTACAATACCGTCCATAACAGTGAGTTTGATATCTTCTGAGTGAACTGAAGCTAAAGTACAATAACATTAACCCATAAGGTACTGGCTACGCTACACGACGTCACTATGCCATATCTGAATAAGCAGTGTTAGGCTGGTGTCCCTTGTCTATTTGACCTCAAAGTGGATAGTCGATAATTGTCGACTGGAAAGTCTTTTGTACCGGAGTTTCTGGTATAAAAGGCAAGTCCAAGTGAATTTGAGAGCTGTATTTCAGAGACAGGTGTTGCATGGTTGTTTCTCAAGAAGGAATGTAGCAAATGTCATTATAGAACAACCATTGGTTGCATTGAAAATGTAATTCTTTTTATGTAAAGTGTACTGAGAAATCAGTTCCACTAAAATTTGACTGGATATAAAACTTTCAAATTAAGTGGACGAAATATAATGGCTTTAAATAGGAATAATATTGATATGTAGTATCAGTACGTACTCAAATGCAGGTACTTTGTTTAGAAAAAAGTGGCATCAGTGCCTCCGTACTCTGATGGTACGGCTGTTGCCGTTACCATTTTGGTTGCCTGATGGTTTGAAGAGTCTCATTATCTTCTGCAGGGTTCTCTTGTCTTGCTGCTTTGGTTTAATCACTGGAATTAAGGACTTGGTACAAATGTGTCACCTCTGTCCACCAGGGAGCAGAGTGAACATGCTGTCGAATGACCTCAGACACACACATTTCCTTTTTTAGCCTCCTGACCTCGGAGGCAGTCTCAACATTTCACCAAAGGTCCAAACCGACACTAAAGGCGATTCTTTAACGTTGAGGAAATGTCAAATTGTGCCTTACTCTCCTTTTTTTCATACAAAGTGTGTCAAAAAACACAAACCATGAGGGAAGAATGTCGCTGATGTAATAGTTTGTGGTAGAAGCGTGGAATGTGACTTTGCTGTAAGTTGTGTGTGATCGAGACAGTTTAGAGCAGACTAACTTTAACAACTCAAACTAATTCATTTTGGATTGTATCAGTTTGTAAATGTAATTTTTATTAGAAAGTCAAATTCTAACAACAGTAAATGTATTTTTATGAGCAGACATCAGGAATGATTTTCACCAGAATTTAACTGGAGATGCCATTTTACAGTCTTGGTTAGCAAAGAACAGTAAGGCTAACACAAGATGTGTATCATAGCACTAATTAATACGGTTTGGTCAAAGTTGTGAACTATACTGTCTTGTGGTCTAGAAAGCTTATCTGTTGTAGCAAGATTTAGAGTTTGGATCCAGCTTTAGCTAGTTCAGCCACAGCGCAAACTCTAAGCTTCTTAACCTTGAAGCAGTTGCTGCTACTGAAAAACAAATCTTATCTGTGGTTGTGATGATAAACCTCTACATTCCACCTTTTTCAGAAAGCTTCATAAGCATTTCAGTCATGTTTTACACCTCAGTCGCATATTTGATTCTTTGTTTCTTTTCAAAAACCCGACAATCTCATGAAAAATAGTGAAGGTGTTTGTTTTACGATTATTCTGCCCATCAGGACTCCAGTCATAAACCACGACTGAAACTGTTAATAGGTTGGATTTAAATGAGGATGAGGATTGTAAAATCAGAATCCTAAACTAATTTCTGTCATGCTGTAATTTATGAAGTGTGCATCGAGCAGATATTATGAAATTGCAATTGTAAAACTATAAATGGAAAATATTCCTTTGTGTCAATGTAAAAACAAACAGGGAGGATTCATTTGTTTAATTTGAGTAATTAAAGTTGAGTTAGAATTTGGCTATTTTTCTTGTCAAGCACATGCAGTCCAGCGTAAAGTTTTTCATACCATTTATTTATTTTTCCATCGAATGGAATATTAATGTTTTGGAATGGCACTAGAGGTCTGATTAGAATCTGATTTGTGGACGGACCTAAAGATTAGGGTGATGGCACAGAGACCTTCCAACCTCAAAGACTCTGAGCTCGATCAGCAAAAATTAAGAAGGTCGATCAATGACAGATTTTCTCTTCTGATTTTGGAGAAAACTATGAATCATTTTAACATTCGTGTCCGTCTCATTTCCTACCAGACATCTTTAACATTTCTTGACTGAATAAAAATGATTTCTAAATAAGTTCAGAGGTATGAACATTTTTGACCAAGAAATTTTGTTGGCTCTTTCACTGGAGCCGGAAAACTAAGCCGCCGCTTCGGACCCCAAAACCATCAGGGTCCTCTTATCGTTGCTGGAACTTTGACGCAGACCATAAATGTTATCATTTTTGATTTGTTTACTGGGATTGAGTGTACTACTACATTTGATTTAAAGGTTTCAGCAAGATTTTAAATAGTTTAATATTTCAATTAAACAATTTAAGTAAATTGGCAAGTTTGTTTTGAAAAACTGCAGTAAAGAATCGTCATTTTCTAATGGTTGCGCTAATATAGCTCCAGTCAGACATTTCTAATTTAATCGTTGCTTTCTCAGTTTGTTCATAAACTGCATCTTAGCAAATAACAACCAATCATTCGTGATTGCCCTTAAGCTCAACCCAACAAATCTGTACCCAGCTCTGTCAGCGGTGGGGAAGTTGGAGGATAACCTAACAGCAAACATAAAACTAAAAACCCTAGAAGCATTTTAATCAGCATCTGTACTGAACACATGGTAATCTATCAAGTCCTGCGTCTCACGGGGGGGTCAAACGTCTCTCTCGGTGGACGTCCTGTCCCGGTTGCGTCTTTTTCTCAAGGGTGAGTGTGGCTCACAGGGCCGTGGTGACATCACGTCTATGTTTGGAGTCGATATGGGGGCCACTGGTGATGATGGTGACGCTGATTGTGATTTATATGCACCTGAGGCTTCCCGTCCGCGTGGACGGAAGGAGAATGAGCGGCGGGGAGAAAGACGTCTGAAGGTGTCTGAGGTTTGAGGCGCTGGGTCGTTTCTGGCTTCAATCATTGGGAATTGCAGGCTTTCCGCGCCACTATCACACAAACCCAGAGTCTGGACTTATCTTAAATGACCCTATTTGTCTCCCCCTCCCTGCCCTTTTACTCTGTCAACATGCGATGATGTAAGAGCAGCGGGTCCACTCTGATTGCAGGATAGCAATCGGTGAAAATCAATTTCCTCTCGCAAGGTCAGAATGGTAAATTATCTGAAAAACAGTGTTGCTTAATTTAAAATCGCTTCCTCCGAAGAGCCAAATATCCTTAAGCAAGTTACTGGACTTATCATATAGCTGGGTAAGTCTGCAACCTGAAGCAAGAAATTTGATGCATCACATAAAAATCGGGAGGGGAAATCACATCTATGTCTGCAGCGTGGGTCTACTTTACCATGAGGAAATCTGTGAGCTCGCTGTGCAGCAGCTCCTTCAGCTCGCCCTTGTTGAGCTTGTGTTTATCTCCATCGTTCCCAGAGTAGTTGTAGAAAACCGTTATCAGCGCACCCATGGCACCCTCAAGCTGGCTCGGCATTTTGCTGGAAGATAACTCCTGTAGGCCCCTGGAAACCAAAAAAAAAAAAAAACAATAAAAAAGGGACAAACGATCAAAATAAAGATAACTCGATCACTCGCGAATGAGAAAATGTTCCGCCAACCTCGTCAGAATCCTGCTCAAATGTCGTGCTGCAGCTGGCTTGCTCGGAAATGAGAAGGAGCTTGGCGGGCGATCCTCTATCTTTGCGGAGATAATTAATTCCACAGGTGAGGAGTGCATGGTAACTGTCTATCTTTCCAGATTTAATCAGTGCGCTTAAGTGAAAAACAAAACATGCACCGGCGCAACCCAGGAGACCCTGTGGGAGTTGATCAGGGCCTGAGCCACACAGGGGCCTTCACACACACACACACACACCCCCACACACACACACACACACACACGTCTGCGTCACTTGCTACATCCCAGACGTGACTCCTGCACTTCTTCAATGGGAGGATAGGTTGAGACCTGTTCCTGCTGTTAATGATGATGTTCATTATGAATATTCCACTCAACTTGATTCATGTTTCATGTCTGTTCTAACAGTCTGAGTACATTGTTAGTTGAACTTATTTGGTATTTGTTATAGGTGTACACATCTCAGTTAAACCTGGTCTTTGACTATCCCCGAGAAAAGACTGTGATGCTATTTTTATTATGTTTTTCTACGGTGGCCCGACAGGTTCCAAACTTGCAAAGAATGGCGAAACGTGCTGCAAACACTTGAATGATGCAAACACCAAATGACGCAAGCAAAAAACAAAACAAAAACAAATGTAACTGTAAATGCAAGTAAAAACCTACAAACAACAAACGCAAGTAAAATTTTCACATCAAACAGACAAATACAAAAGTCTTTTAAAAGGATTAAACAGAACTTGTCTGGTAACGTAACGTACAGTGAGCAAAATAAGTATTTGAACACCCTTTGCAAGTTCTCCCACTTAGAACTCATGGAGGGGTCTGAAATTTCCATCTTGGGTGCATGTAAACTGAGAGAGACATAATCTAAAAGAATATATATAAATTCAGAAATCACGATGTATGATTTTTTGTCAATTTTGTCTCTGGTGTTTTTGGCCTAAGCCATGTTAGTAATTACTGATTGTGTGTCTTTTATGCAGCTAACGACCTCAAACAGCTACTTCTATTTTAGACTAATAAGTGGAAGTGGACATGTTAGAGGTGGACTGACTGGTCTTTGACGGCCAGAACTATTGCAGATTGGCAGGTGTTCAAATACTTGTTTGCAGCAGTAACACACAAATGAATTATTTTAAAAATCATACATTGTGATTTCTGCTTCTTTTTTGTTTCGTTAGATTATGTCTCTCACAGTGGACATGCAACTAAGATGAACATTTCACTGCAGACCAGAAGGAACACACACCCACACACACCGTCGTGTTTTAATCGCTTGTGGGGACTTGACATTGACTTCCATTAATTCTACAACCTAACCCTTACCATAATCCTAACCCTAATCATTACATACCTTAACCTTTACCCTAAACCTAGCCATCACAGACCTAACCACTAACCCAAAAACAACAATTTCTCTAATGAGGACCAAGAAAATGTCCCAACAGGGAGCAATGGTGCCCATAACCCCTCATTGTAAACAGAAATAGGTCCCCATAAGGATATAAAAACCTGGTACACGCACCAACGCATTTACCAAGACAAATAAAAACACATCTTGACGATCCCCAAAACTTAAGGGAAAGTATTCTACATAGACACTTAAGACAAAAGTGGACGTTTTTTGTTTCTGTTTTTGTTACATTATAAAACAGTATTTCAGAAAAAGATCTTATAAAGACATTTTTTGGTGGCCCATGTGAGAGTATGGATTCACTTCCTCCTAATGGATTGTAACTTTAGTACCTTCTCAAACTTCTCTAACCACTTGATCTGAGTCCATCTTTATAATTTGCTCATATGTTTTGATTTTTTTTTTTTCTTAGCTTGAGTTTAACCCAACATCTTTATCACGGCATGTTCAACACTTATTCCTCCTCATTCATATGCAGTGCTTTTACGAATCCTGCCCAGCCTTTCCTCATGTATCCCATAAAAACCAGAAGGACGTCACATTAGGACTATCGAAACCTGCCCTACTGTTGTCCTCGTCGCCACTTTCTCAGTTTCACCTTGTGTTTCCGAGTTGTCATGCTCTCATTGTTGGGTTTATTTTTAGCGTTTCCGGCTCACTTCCTTTTGTCATTTCGTGTCTGACGGTCCTTCTCTGACACTCTGGCTCCTCCTCTGTCACTGTGTCACGGCTGACAGCGGAGAGTAACACCCTCTTCAGCCTTCAACCACCTCCGTCTGCACTGTAGGGATGGAAGTTGTCAGGTGCACCTTCAATGTTTTTTCTTTTGTGTTTTTTTTTTGTTTTTTTCCACTGCCATGAAGGCAATCATTTTCCATTTGTTAAAGGTGATGAAACTGTTTTCCCTTCAGAGCTGCAGATGGTAAATGAGCAGGAAGCGACCTGTTAAACCCCAAACACTGGTACTGAGATGTTTTCAAATAGATAGAGCAAAATTCAGTCAACTCTGAGTGATTTCAGATTTCAGCATGCGATTGGTTTTTTTGCATGCGTTGATGGGAATGTTAAACATTAATCAAATTCAGCAAAGAAGATATTGATCAATTTCTTCCTGCATGAAAAATAACAGCAACTAGTTTATCCCTGTTGAACCGAGAATAACTGTTAGACTTAGTAAAATACTTACTACTACATTCATTAAACTTTGAACTATTTGCTTGATGTTTAGGATTCACTGCAGTGTTGGGTGCATGATTCTTGCATGTGCAAGTAAGTACACTTGAAGGATTAGGCTTTAAAGCTTGTAAAGAAAACAAAACACATATCACTCCAAATACTTTTCAACACCGCTCTTAATTTAACATAAAGTTGAGTTTTGAATATAAATATACAGTCATAATGATGTTATGCGTTTCTTATTTTATTGTTTCAGTGTCAACACTAACCAGGCATATAGGTCTGCCCCTTCCCCTCAGCTAGCATAGACAGTTAGCTTGGTCACTGATTATGGCGTTTAAATGGTTTTCCTGTAATTGTAAGTTGTTTTTTTCTGCCATTAGCACATTTAGCAGGAGTAAATGAGCACTAAGACCCTCCTCCTGGCTCTGATTGGTTGTTTTTGGTTGGGAGCGGTGCTTTTACGGCAACAGTGGTGGAGGAGATTGATATTTTCTCAGATTATCAGTCTCATAACATACAGTCACGACATGGTGACAATTTGAACAAACATGTAAAAAAAAGCATGCTTTTTAAATAAAAGTTACATACTTCACCTTTAGGAAGCATTTCGATCAATTAATAATAAACCACAGAACTGCAGTATGATGAACTCTTTTGTATTGAATTTATTTCACAAATGAAAACTTATCAGTGCCTGTATTTGTTCAGGAGTGGATTTTTGCTGCCCTCTGCTGGTCGACATGAAAAAAACATGCTGCTCAGAGTGTCAAATTACATGGCCTGGTCTGTGATCAGCTGCCAATGTCACTGTTTGATAAATAATTTATAAAACTCCTTACAAAAATAAATAAGGATGTTAAACAGTTGTTGTTTATGGTGGGATTTGATAACAATTTTAATCAACAACCTTCATAAAAAGCGAGTACATTTTTCAAAACTCCCATGCAGAAAGAGTGGAGAATTAATTCACAGAAAAACATAACACATAGTCAACAAATTAGCCATCATTTTGGTACAGCAGAATACACACAGTCTTTCATTGTGTAGAAATGTGCTATATCCATTTTTGTCTGAATAAGAAATAGTCCAAAGTGACAAGTATTGATTTTAACATGAACAAGTGGAAACAGTGAAGCGCATTGGATCACATATTTATCAAAACGTCAAAATTCTGCAGGATTATTTTGTGACACCATAGAGACGAGAGCTGCAGTCGCTGCTCCACTTCTTTTCAGTACATGACAACTTCCTCCATGATTAATGACTCTTTGGGGTTCATGATGTTTGTGTATGAGCATGTGTGTGTGTGTGTGTGTGTGGATTCTGTATTTGTTTCATCATCTGTGACTGTGGGTGACAGATCCATTGACAAGCTTAATATCTGAAGGGCTAGGGGAGTAAATACAACTTGATGAGTCGTGTTTAATCGTTAGTCATTGTTCATGTAATCGAATTCCAGGCATCCATTGGTTTTGTTTGCGACAAAGTCAGATTCACGAGAAAAGCGGAAGCTCTCGCTCCATGATTTGGGTCAAAAATGAGAGCTGTTGTGGCCCGGCTCCTGAGTCCTGGCTGCGGTCCTGGCGCCCATGAAAAAGGGCCTTCACAGACAGCCTTCTTTTAGAATGCAGAGGGTGGTGGTGGTGGAGGGAGGTGGGGCTTGAACATACATAAGAGGCGAAGACAGTCTGCCAGTCCAATTTGGCACGGCATCACCAGACAATTTGCTATTGCTGAACCTTTTCAATTGGATCTTTTCAGTCGTTCAGGACCTCTTTCCTCTTTCGGGGCTTGTAAGAAAATTAAAAATACCACTTGGCTTGGTCATTTCTGAATGAGAAACGGCACGTCAGTGATGAGCGCAAGCAGGTTGCTGAGAACTGAGGCTTTGTCTTGGCTGACGGCTGTAGGAAACTTGTCCGGGGGCGAGTCCCACGCCTTGGTCCTACAGCCTCTCTGGGACTACCTCCACCAGAACCACCACGACCTGCTCAGGAGCCCGCTCTTCCCCGTGGTCCTCTCCGTCACCACCTACTTCGTCCTGGTTGGTATTTACACCGCTTTGGACCTGCTGGCTCCCACCTGGCCCTCCATCAACCGCTACCGGCTGCATCCGGACAAACCCATCACCTGGCCTAACATCTGGACCACTCTGGGTGTCACCGTCTACAACCACCTGTTCTTCATCTTCCCTGCGGCGGTTGCGCAGTGGCTGTGGAGGCCGCCGACCCCGTTTCCTCCAGAGGCTCCCTCTCTCTGGAGCTTCTTTCTCGGCATACTGGGCTGCATGATCGTCTTTGATTTCCAGTACTACCTGTGGCACCTCCTGCACCACCGGGTTCCCTGGCTTTACCGCACCTTCCACGCCATCCACCACCAGTATAACCAGCCCTTCAGCCTGGTCACCCAGTACCTCTCTGGCTGGGAGCTGTTCAGCGTGGGATTCTGGGCGACGGTGGACCCCATCCTGCTGAGGTGCCACTGCCTCACAACTTGGGGCTTCATGGTCTTCAACGTTTATGTCTCCACCGAGGACCACTGTGGCTACGACTTCCCCTGGGCCATGCACAACCTGGTGCCCTTTGGCCTT
This sequence comes from Brachyrhaphis terrabensis, assembly GCA_903067065.1. NCBI lineage: Eukaryota > Metazoa > Chordata > Actinopteri > Cyprinodontiformes > Poeciliidae > Brachyrhaphis > Brachyrhaphis terrabensis. The sequence continues at coordinate 20,417 of CAEGAG010107150.1, read as the reverse complement.
TGGGGCGGGGCCCCCAAACATGACACTCATCACCAGCGACCGGGGACCAACTTTGCCCCTTTTTTCTCCCATTGGGACTGGCTCGGGCGAACCAACACGGTGCCAACTACCTCTGACCAATCTGCCTCAGAAGAGCCAGAAGACATGAAAGAGACAAAGGACTAAAGGATTCTGATTGACTCAAACTGTTTTGTACCTTCTCACATTCCAATACTCTTGTTTTTTTCTATCTACACTCTCGCACCTTCTCCCAGTTTTTGTCATCTTTCTTTGATCTTTCATATTTTTTTACTAACTGAATTTGTTGGAAATCTCTCTGTTGTACCTAAACTGTTTGCTAAACATTTAAAGAGATTGTTTCTTTCTGCATTAATGGAAAGCGATGGCATATATTATTCCTGTTTGTCTTATTGATTAGTAGTAATTGGAACATTGATCTACATATTAGATGTGCATTAATGATTTTGATGATTGATTTGACAAAATGTAATGTTTGTTTCCTGTTCCACAATTGGTGACTGTATGATGTTTTTATGACGGAAAGCACTTTGAACTGCCTTGTTTCTGAAATGTGCTAAAAGAAATTAAAAGGAATTTTCAAGACTTCTCGCTCATCCGAATACATTGATGTATTGCCGCTTCTCTTCGTCTCCTTCTCAGGCTGTTTTTTGTTTATCTGCAAAACGAATTAAATGTAAATGAAAGGAAAGATAAAGGCATTCAAATCAGATCTGTGTTGTCAAACCTTCCCGAGTGCCTCATCTTGAGCATTCGGTGGCACGGACGCTCGTCCTCTCTCTCCTCTAGCTTGCACACATGAATGGCCGTCTTTTAGCCGCGTCCCAGCATCAAGCGTGGTCGCAATGTTAATCCATCAATCTGCCTTCCAGACAAAATGCTCTAGCTGGAAGAGCTCTTAATGAGGCTGCTCACAGGGAGGAGGAGTGTGAAGGAATGTGAAGTCTGCAAGTGGAAATAAAACTAGTTTGGAATGTTTAGGAAACTTAACACTGCATAAATCTCTAGGATTCATTTTGACTGTATACACATTAGTTGCTTCTTTTCATCATACAATTAAACCACATGGTCGCATTTATTGGAATGTTCATTTCTCACTCAAAGACAGAGTTTCAGAGTACATTTACTTCTGTAACTTTTTGAAAAAAAAAATCTACTGTTAAGAGTATTTTTTACTACATTGTGCATTTTAGTTTTTCTTGGGTAATTTTACTATGAAGTATTGCCACTCTTACTTGAGCAATATTCCTGGATTAACCAGAAATTCACCAGACATAGACGCAGTTTTTGTTAAAGTTTCATATAAAAAGAAACTGATTAAAATATATATAGTGTGATTTTATTCTTATTTTGTAATTGCTTTATTTGTATGACTTATTTTCATTTTTATATGTAGAATACCAAATGTCAACATAACTTTATATTTTGATGATGTAATTTTTTAATATTTAATCAGTTACTCAAAAATACTTTTTACTATTTTTTTTTTTACTTTCACTTCAGTAATTTCTTGGACTGTTACTTTTTGCAATGACTTGACTAAAAATATGATAAAGTACTGCCACTCTTACCTGAGGAAAAGTTTGGGGTATTCTATGAACTTCACTTTTACACTGATTAGTTTCTACACTTTTCCATAAACCTGCATTATTTTCTGAAACCAGCAGAAGTCACCCTCTCTGCACACACACATACACGCATCCGCATTAAAAAAAATGACTCCAGTCCCTAAATTAACCTGAATAACAAAAACACATCTCTAATTTTAGACCATATTTGGTTGCGCAAAAACTAAGTGACTCATGGAACATAAAAATGACTCACGGGCAATCGAAACGCCTCGGGCCACCTGTTGTTTACCACCATGCAATGGTGACTGAGGTCAGAACTGGTTGAACAGGTTTCTGGTGTTGTGGGGAAGCTGTTAGGACATGTCAGTGTGTCTGAAAGACTTATTCACACCCATTGTCTACGCACCTGAGTGAAGCTACATCTGAAGAGTAAGGAAAAGGCTTCATCCCGAGCGTCCTTTATATGATGTAATGTTAGGAGTAGTATGTGTAAAAATATGAAGTCACGGAGGTGAAACAATGGATTGGAGACACATGACAAATTATCAAGGCATCATGTGAAAACTTTTTCAAAGGTGTGACTCCCATTATATCAAGTGTAAAACTAGCAGCATTTCAGAAAAAGAACAGTCACACTTCATAATAGTAGTGTGATGGTCTGGGCCTGGGGCTACTTTGTATGGGGCTAAAACGATGCCAAAATTGAAAAATGACACTGAACAGAAATATTGACATTTTAAAATTTGACTGAAGATATTAACATTAACCGAAAGCACTGAAAAGTGCTGAAAGTGAAACAAGAATTGATAACGAAACCCCATATGTGTACAATAAAACAAATAACTCATGACCAATTTTCAAAGACAGTTTTTCCTCTCCGACTGTTTGTTCAGTGTTGCAGGTTTTCAGTTTGAATTATCTGCACTGTTTTTTAGCTTGCGTGGGCACGTTTGAGGGGCGGGGCAGCGCTTCAGGACCGCATATCATGTGAGTAGATTACACAAGCAGACACTATGCTGACTGTGCTAACATATCTTCTCCTAAAAGGTATGCAATGGCGGCTTCAAATTAAGGTGGAACCTTTCAACTGCATGTCTGTAACTTTGACATCTTTTCCCACACATGCCAAAACGGTGCAGAGAACTGAAATAAAAAACAGCAACAATTCAAAAATAGTCAGTGCAAGAAAAAAAAGCAAAATTTTATGTACCTTACATTTTTTTTTCAGTCAATATTAAGATTTTCAGTTCTAATTCTGCTTTTCAATGCCAATATTTTTTTAAGTTTCATGTTATGTAGTCATGGTTTTTGCCCTGTAGCTTTGCTTCTGTCTGTCTGTCAGCTCATGACCCCATAAGCTCAAGGGTAATGGGGTTATACAGCGGGGCAGTGATACAAAGTACACCAGCAAGTTCATGTCTGAGTGGCTCAAAACACAAAAGAAAAAAATAAAACAAAAGTTTTTAGAATGACCTAATCAAAGTCCAATTGTGATACTTTTAAAAAAAGCCTGACTTATCCAAAAATCTCCAGTGATACCGAATAAAACCAGTTCAGCAGCAAAGACTGGGTCAAAATTCCTCTGCATGGAGGTAAACAGATAAATATCGGTTATTTAAAAAGCTTGTTGTTGCCTCAAAGTATTGAAGAACCAGTTATTAGGTTTGGGAGGAAGTTATAGAGGCCGGGTTAGCTTGGATAACTTCTTTTCTTTGAACAAATGAAAATAAACTAAATGAGGCAAATGTTCTCCATCTCAAAACTAAGCCCTTCTTTTCATTGTTTCTTTGTTTTCAAAAATGTTTTGAATCACGTATCTCAATTGTACACCACTTTGTGTTGGTCTTTGACATAAAATCCCAGTGAAATATATTTACGTTTGTGGTTTGAATGTGATAAAATATGGAAAAGTTCAATTCTATAAACATTGGTGGTGTCAAAATCAAATCAAAAATGACAACTGACATATTAAAAAGCTTGTTTTGGAGGATAAAATGGAAAAGTCAACCATAGCTTTTGATTCATTTTCACACTCTTCTACATTTACATATTCACAATCTCCTAGTGAAGCTCATGTCAGAGTGACACAGTTAAGTTTTTTCAATCAAGGACAGCAGATAAGGCAATGTTGCATGGCAAAACAATGCAGCCATTGTTTTGGACAAAGACTATCTAGTCAAAGGCTTATTTGCGATCCCAGTCCTTGAACATTTTAAAATACAACAAAGTAGAACTAATCACATGCTGATACATAAACACATGCTGACCAAAACTGACAGAAGGTACATGGCGATGCATAGAAATAACATATTATCCAGCCACAACCAAGTAGGTCGGTTTACATTGGTTTGTTTCACAAAAACTCTATAAAGACGTGCTATGTGCAGCAAAGTGCTTCTCTATTTTTTTAAATAACGTCCAGCACTTTTGTTTCATTACGCCACAACTGTGCTTGGAAAAGGAGCTGCGTCAGCCGCGTAACGTGACCAGGGTGTGGCTCCGCTCTGAAAGGAAGGCCTTCTGCCCTGGAGCGTTGACAAAGGGTAAGGTGACACTCTACAGCCAATGATTTACCCACAGCTCTGCCCCGACCGGTCGTTAAAACAGGAACCTGGCAGCGCTCTGTGGGATGGTGGAGCCCTGTATAAGGTGTGGCGAGTGCCAGGAGAAGTGAACACTTGCCGATTCTCTTGACGTGAATGACCATATATGAAGCATAAAGGCCTTTTCTTTGTTTTGGGAAAGAATGACTCTAAGGAGAATGTAGAAGCTGTACAATTGTAACATTAAAACAAGCAACAGGAAGAAAAGTTGCAAAGAATCCCATTCGCGGCGTACTCGTCCAGAGATCTTATAATGAAACTAGACACAAGTTTCCAAATGCATGAGAACGTGAACACTGAAACCAGCAAGATGACGACTTCCTAAGATCGTCTACAAAATGTGTCTCATCATGCCTTCTGACATTCCTCAACCCCGAGCTCACTATCCCTTCTCCGAATTGATCTTTGACCAGTTCTTCGGTGCGCTGCGGTGCTCTACATTTCAACACAGCACATTCCAGAAATTCCAAGGGTTTTGAAAGATTAAGTGAGCTAAGAAGAGGATATCCGTCTGTCGGATGACAACGAGGCCCGTGACTCACGCAGGACAGCACAATGACGCAACGGAACAATGGAGTTTCACAGAAACCGTGTTGTTGTTCTGTTTATTTAAGAAAATACGTAACAATGTCAAAAGCTTAACAACAAAGGTTTAAAATGAATTCAAACAACGTCAGGAAAATGTTTAGGGAAAATGTGTAAAAAAATATGAACGTATTTTTTTAATAGTTTCTAGCAATCAGACTGAATAATTGTAGCCATTGAATATATACAACTTGCATTTATTTCCAGTGTAGTATAAATAAAAAGATGCACTAACCGGCTATAAAATAGATAAATACTGAATTGTTGTTTTTATATATCCATCAGAGCCTTTGAAAGTAGAAATGTCCACCTTCTCCAGTCTATAAACTCATCAACCAACAGCAGGACTTTTGAGGGCATTTTTCTGTGTCTATGCAAAGGTTAAAAATATCAGCTTCAATTGGTAAGTGGTAATAATCTCGTAATTTTTTCATTTCATGTTTGATTCAAAACTGGCAATTAAAAAAAAAACACATTAGAATCATCAGATCTGACCTTAAACATTGGAAATCTGTGCTGTCCAGGAAAATCCCACTTAATGCAACTCATGCCATAAATGTCAGTCTTAAACAATTGACCCACACATGTTTACATCTATTTACACATAATATAACATAAAACAAAACATACAATGATTCACAGTTTAACACTGAGCAGCTCCTGATAAAGTCACACATCACAAGCTGCAGTCCTATCGAGGTTCAGAGTTCATCTTTGGTCGGGTTCACGATGGACGACAACATCAGTGCAGAAGAGTGGAAGCACCCACAGAGTGGAACAGTCTGTGCTAACAGGTGCTGCTCTCCGTGTTGGTGCTCCCTGACATGAACGACCGGCTCTTCTTGGAGTACTTCATGGAGCTGTACGCGGCCTTCTCCTGTTCCACGGTTCTGCTGCTGCGGCACAGCAGCGTGTTCTTCACGTGCTCCCTGAACTCGTCCGACACAAAGTAGTAGATGAAAGGGTCCAGGCAGCTGTTGAGGCTCGCCAGACACAGTGACGTGATGTAAAAGCCGTAGCCTCTGTCTATCATTTCGGTTTTCACCAGGACATAGTGCACCACCAGCATTACGTTGCTGGGGACGAAGCAGACAAGGAAGGTCACCAGGACAACCAAGATCAACACAATGGCTTTGCTCCGTGTCTTTGTCGCAGTGCTGTCGACTGTGTTGCTCCCCAGAGTTTTGAGCAGCAACACGTATGCCACAATGAGTACGATGCAAGGGATGAAGAATGAGACTGTGGCCATGAACATGAAGTAGAAGAATGGGTACTTGATATAAGGGTAGGGGTCTTCGTCATTTGGATCTATGACGATCACATCATGGCAGGTTGTCATGTTCGTGCCCCTGATCTTAGTTGTGTGATCGTACAAGTACAGAGGAATGGAGGTGATCCAAATGAAAACCCAGACAGCTACACATACGCCTATAGCGACTTTGTTGTTCTTCCTTGTTGAACTCAGCGGGTGTGCCACGACCCAGTACCTCTGCACGCTGAGGCAGGTGATGAACAGCACTGAACAGTACATGTTCCCATAGAAGAAGCTCACCAGCACTTTGCACAGGGGCTCCCCGTAGAACCAGTTGTTTCCATTTACGTGGTAGGAAATTTTCAGAGGCATCCAGACAACGAACAGCAGGTCAGCCAAGGCAAGGTTGGCCATGTAGATGGAGGAAGGGTGCTTCTTCTTGGTTCTGAAGAGGAACACCCATATGGCCATCCCATTTGCAATTAGGCCCACCACGAACACAACGGTGTAGACGATCGGGAAGAACACAGTGGTAAGCCCGCTCTGCAGTATATCTAGTGCTACATCATCAATAGCTGTTCCATCCTTAGTCAGTATTCCAATAATACTTCGGCCTGAAATAGACAAAAAGAGATGTTAGAGTAAAAGCCGATTCATGTATGGTATACTTCTCTCCTCTGGTTAGTGGTTTGCTTATGGCTACATAACTGTTCAGTTCTAATCTCTTGACTTCAATTGATATTCATATTTTTTCATAGGCAGGCAAGAAGGTTTTGATGTAATCCCTAAAAACATGACAGCAAAGTAACTTTAGGAACAGAATTATTTTGGTGGTGATAGTGGAAGGCTGAATGTCTGGCACTCTTACTTCAAACAGGACTTGTAAGAAGTTCTCAGCCAAAATGACAAGAATACTTCTAAAAGATTACATATAAATGACTTTCCATTAATGCTTAACACATGACAGTAGTTGCAGCTTCAGTCATGTTTAAACATAATATACTTCCTTATGTTTATTTAGGAAATATGAAACCCATAAAGAATTTGAGAGGGAAATCAAGTTCTGTCTAAGACAATATATTCCATTATAGTGTTAGGTTACAGTCTAAGACAGTATTTCATGAAAGCATCAAACAAGTATGACTGGCTTCTACTTCACAGACACCTTGTACCATTGAAAAAGAATGGTTGCAATAGATAGAGGCGTGATATGGGCTGGTATTCCAGACACAGGACACTATGCACATTTCAGTGACTCTAAAAACAAGGAGGCGAGGTTTTCTGCAATCATAGTAAGGCAATCAGACTCTCAGCTGAAGCTTGGGAGAAACTGGGTCACGCAGAGGGACGTCAGACCCAAACACACCACAAAAATCAAGAACAGAATTAGGGATGCACCAATTTATCGGCACCGATTTCCTTAATTTTGGGAGAATTGGTCAACTTTGGAATCGGCAGGTTAGGCTTTTTAAAGATCGGTAATGTGTGAGTGATCAGAAGACTGCAATCAGTGCACCCTAAAGAGAATCCAGTGAAAGGTCGAAGGAAAGTCTTTTGAGAAAACACTGTACATTTCAACAAACTACCAGTAATGATGTTGAAATAAATCACCTAAAAGTCTCTTATTAGGTCACACAGAGCAGGGAGTATTCCATTTGTTTTTCTACGCAAATTTTTCTTATATATTCACACACACACACATATATATAAAGCTGTAAGTTATTTTAATTAAAACTGTAAAACAATAAAAAGACAAAAAAAAAATCATTAATAAATAGTAGTTACTATGGTTACTTGATTGTAGTTTCTTTGTAATTTACCAAATCAAAAATGTGGAAAATAAAATCCTACTAAGTGAATCTCTATGAGGTCTAAACCACCTTCATAACATAAAACATTAACATTATTACTGCAGCCTTTTTGCTCTTTGATCAGTGAAAGCCGTGCCTCGCGACCCTCTATAGCCATAAAACGTCGACATAACGAAAAGAAAACAGTGTTTGACTTACCTTGTGCATTAACAGCAAAAGCAAAGCCGATAACCAACAGAAGCGACAATATCCACTTTGAATTCATGTCTGTGCGCTCACGACTCGAAATTCCACTTCTGGTCGTCTCTCACTTGATCTTTCGCCTTTAAAACACGTCTAATAAGATCTCGGTCGCTGGAAGACACACCCCGAGACTACCTGTCTATAGTCCGTGCATGCGCATACGTCACTTGTGTAGTGCACGCGGTAGTTTTCCCCTTTGGTTTCCATGGCACTCAACTTGTACAATAAGAAACAAACAATTTAGGTAAAAGCTTATGAATGCTGAAATACTTAAATACCGCAGTATGAAACATTTATTTTTAAGCGTGGAAAAAAAAATATATTTTGGTATCGATTAACCCTAGTTAAAAAGAAGTGTATATATATTTTCATAATAATAATAATAAATTAATTTCACAGGAAAATTATTATGTAGATAATTAATAAATAAACATAAAGTGTACACAATTGTGGGTTGATTTACATTTCCAACCTCTTTCCATCTCTAATATGTTGTTCATCCTGCCCAACACTATCCTGAGAAACATAGCATTATGTAAAGCAATCAGAAAAGATTCAATAACCAAATGGTTGTGAACGAAGCAACTTTTAGTTTAGAACACCGGTATGAAATTTTCTTTAGTTTGAGTCAACCAGAATGTTGACTCGGCAATATTTACCCTGTCTTCAGATAGTAATAATAATTAAAAAAAATGTGTTAATACACAGAAATAATCAGGATAAATACAAGGCAAAAATGTTTAAATTATGATTTCATTCACCGGTGGGAGATAAGCTATCCAAACCAACCACTACTGGTTCACACGCAGGCACTTTACGGATGAATTTTAACTTAACTTTAAACAACGTTTACAACATGAATTAGTACAATTCATTTGTAGGCAACATTTTGTCCACATACTATATTGCTAAATGTTCTCGTATATGTTCTTGACCTGTTGTCAAGAATAAATACAAAACAACTCTTGTTTTGTGCTGCATAAGTACTCAGATGTGCAATAAAAAAAAAAGAGGAACATGAATGAATACACATGTTACATGCTGACTTCCACTGTTCATTTATAAGACTAAAGTTGTTCAATTGACCAAATGACAGGTAACTCCATGAGTGATTTCATAATGTTTTTTTGTTCAGTGAAGGATCTTTCAGGCTAACCACATTCAATCCACTATATTTGGCACTGCGGCGGCAGGGTTTTCTTTCTTGAGAATAAAATACTCCAGTTCTTCATAAGCCTCCATCAGAAGTTGTTGCTCCTCTGGAATGAGATATGGCGCACAAATGTTACTCACTGTAACATCAATGTTTCTGTTATTGATGTTTTGGTCTCTTGAAGAAATCTCTGGATGCAAATTTACCTGAATTGTCCCAGAATTCAGACTTAAAAATGTAAAACTATTCTTGGCCTTAGTTTTAAAGTCTCAAAAATGTGGCTGCATAGAAAATGTTTAATTATTTACCTCCTCGCTTGCCATGAAAACAGGTATTAGCACTCAGCTGTGTTTTATTACAGTTATGCAGCTAATGTGTATGAAACATACCTGAGAAATGTTCTCACTCCCGCAACAGTTCTGATTAGCTCCTCGAAAAGAAAATCGTTGTGGTTGCAAAAATTTGCAACTACAATTCAATAGATAGTGACGCATCCACATTACCCGCAGCTGGAACCACGTGGTGGATAAAGAGTTTTTCTAAGTGATGACATTCTGGGGCATTTTGTCAGGAAACCTAGGTGTGTCCTGATGCAGTCACACATTAGTCATTAAAATGTGTAAACAGTGAATCCAACAAGTTTTATGTTTCTGAAAAAACGTATATTTAACTAAAAGCCATAAATAAAAAGACCAGCTCCTTCTTCATGAGAACACGACAGGCTCCCTGTAAAGTTATTGATCAATTTGGACCAATTAACTATTGAAAGTGTCCCGACTGTGAAAACCCACATGGACAACACATGGACGCACAACAGGTTTTATCCTCTGGCATTTTGACCATATTTTAAATTTTGTTTTTTAAAGGGGAAGCATAGTGTAAAAATTTACTTTTTTGTTAGCTTTACATCATGTTATAATGTTATTCCCTCATCAAAAACATTCCCAGAGTGTTGCTTTGATTCTTGCTTTGAGAAATCCTATAATCGCCCATGGCAACCTGTGCAAAACGCCTGCTTGGACCTAGCTCCGCCTTCGAGGACGGAGCTCCTTTTCATAGTTGCAGTTTCCAGGCTTCCAAGCTTTTATTTTTGAGGAAAATAAGTGAGAAAATAATAAATAAGAAAATAAGTTAAATTTTCAGCACCCCTCCCCCGTGACTGTCCCACTCAGCTCCTTCAAACCAGGCAGTAGTGATTAGTAAACACTTGGTGAGCTCATTATAGGGGCTGCCTCTCAGTGAAACGCTGATGAAAATCTTGTTAAAGGATTAATAGAAGCCATTTTGTGACGACTTCCTGAAGGTGGAATTTCAGAAAGACTAGGAGTTTTTAAAGAGAGAGAGACCCAATTTCAAGGCGTTAAAATACAAAGTCACATTTCTTTCTGTGGGCAGGAAAAATCTGTAGAATTTGAAGAAGACTCAAACTGAAGTAGCTAACTATTTTACAATGACTGCCTATCCATCTAAAGATAAAATTATAGAGTCACAGTTGGTCAGTAAGCTAAATAGCTTGGCCATAATTGTTTTTGGTGATTTAACACTCAAAGCTCACAGTAGTGAAATGGTGTATGACCAACCCTGAAATGAGAACAGATGGTAAACATGTGCGTTATGAAAATAAGGAACAACTATAGTTTGACATTTCCAACAGTCTGCCATACAATACACACTCAGCTACACACACCTGTTTAAAGGTCTTTTTCAGTTCCACATGCAGCAGCTTAATATTTGATTAGTCTCACTGCAATCTTCTAGTAACATTTTTCAAAACTTTTAAAAGACATTGTTTGGATGTGAGAAATGTTTGAACTTTACGTCAACCAAAGGTTGAATATTAACTGGGTTGTATTACAAGACGAAAACCAGAAACCCTTAAAAGGAGTAAAATGTCCATTTGAACACATAGATCATTTTTGCTTGACAAAAATTGGCCTAAAAAAGGGCTAGGTTTAAAATGATTACTATGCATAATGTGTATTGTACGAGTGACTAACAAAGCTGGGGTAAATAAAGGTGTTGGAGGTATCAGACGGAGTAGGTTATGGAAGTGTCAAGCACATATAAACTTGTTTTTTTTTATTGTTAAACACATAATTGAGCATAAAATGATAAAAATCAAACTCTGAGGGAAGTTTCTTGATAAAAGTATTAGTAATTTTGAATTCAACAGAAAAATGCAATGTTTTCCCCATTTATCCATAATATCCCTAATCTAAGTTTTACTAAACTGATGCATTTACAGACCAAACAAAATGGGAGTTTCAGCTTTTGAATGCATTTGGTGTACAAAGATTTCTCAGTGCTCGTCTTCAGCCAGAGCCAATTAAGATCAAACTGGCTGATTTTGATCACTGATTGATGAACTGATTGGCAAAGCCCCAATTTAAACCAACTACATATTCAGTGTGCAACCATGTTCTTCAATCCAAATTCAAACGAGTTGATTCAGGTAAAGATTTGCAATGTAAATGAAACGGGTTTTTCCATGCAGGAAACAGGAAGAGCTGAACTAACAGTTGGACCAATGACTCAACTTTTGCTCCTTGCAACATGAAAGTTTGTAAATTAGCTTGGGAGGCTTAGCAGAGGTGTAGCTCAAATTACTGTGTTTATAATTTTCTTTTGACTAAATTCTGTAAATTGAAAAAGATTTGCTTGAACATTGTGATTCAAAATATTTTTTTCACCCCTTTCGGTTTGACAAAGGCTAAAATGCATGGTTTTACAAAAATATATATAAAAGAAGTCAATTATTAAGGTAGTTTTACATAATTTAATAGGTAAAAGGTGTCAACAAATTGATTTACAGTCTTGTCGCACACATAAAAGGCTACATTCATTTATATAAAACCACAACATAAGTATCTTCTATGTGATAAAGGTAACTGGTCAAAAATGGCAATAAAATGAGGCATATAGCAGAATACATGAAATATGTAAAGAAAAAAAAACTGTACAAATTATTTTTCAAAAACAAATATTGATCATGCAAAAAAAACTGCTCTATCTCAAGATCTATTTTCTCTCAAACCTGAGTTTAACCCTCCGGTAGTCTTAAGGGAGGGTTGACCCTGCAAAATAACGACACCGCCATCAGCAATGGCTGCTATGTGTGTTTGGCGTACTACTGGTGGTATACGAGCCGCTCTTCTTGGAGAACTTCAGAGTGCTGAAGGAGACCTTATTCCTCTCAACTGTCCTCTGACTCCTGCACAGAAACGTGTTCTTCACGTGCTCCCTGAAGTCCTCGGAGATGTAGTAATAAATAAAAGGGTCCACGCAACTGTTCAGGCTCGCTAGGCACAGGGTGGTGATGTAAAACCCGTACCCGTTATTCACAACCTCTCCTAGCAGGAGGATGTAGTGCATCAGCAGCATGATGTTACTGGGGGTGAAGCAGACGATAAACATGAGCAGGACGGTGATGATCAAGATTACGGCCTTGCGGCGCTTCTTGGCAAGGGTAGGGTCCCCCATGCTATTCTGGAGAGCCCTGAGCATGAGGACGTACGATATGATGCACACAACTGTCGGGACGACATATCCCAGCGTTCCCATTGTCAAGAAGTATCCAGCCGCAGTCTTCTTTTGGCTTGGCCTGGTGACGTCATGGCAGGTCCGGATGCACATGTTTGGTATGTTTACTTCTTGATCATAGCAGTAGAGAGGAATGGTGATGAGCCACACCAGCACCCAGATCGCTACAGAAACAGAGACAGCTAAAACAGTGCTCCTTTGATGATGGGACATTGGGTAGACTACAGCCCAGTAACGTTGGACGCTAATGCAGGCGATGAAGGCCATGGAGCAGTACATGTTGCCATAGAAGAACCCTACCAGAACTTTGCACAGCCCGTCTCCATACTTCCAGTCGTTGCCATTGAGGTGGTAGTCTATTTTGAAAGGGATCCAAATAATAAAAAGAAGATCAGCAAGAGCCAAGTTGGCCATGTAGATGGAGGATGGGTGCCTTTTTTTGGTCCTGAAGAGGAAAACCCATAGAGCCAAGCCGTTGGTGGGAAGCCCAATGACAAACACGAAGGTGTAGACGGCTGGGAGGAAGACGGTTGTGAGAGGGCTTTTCAGGACTGCTTGGGCTTCAGAGCCAACAAATACGCCATAATCCGTTTCTGTCCCAGTGAAGCCTCTGGCCACTCCTGTGAATTCAAAGCATGAAAGGATAAGCAAAGGAACAACAGACTTTATTTTTTTTTAGGGCTTTCCAAAAGTACTTGTAAAACATTAACTTTTTCATATTTATTGCATAATAATAGCCATAAATGTCAGTTTACTTCAACGGGATTTTATGAAATAGACCCAACATAAAACAGTGCATAACCATGACCTGAAAAAGAGATGCAGTGCTCTAAAAAATATTTGTGCTCTTTTTTTATTTATTTTTTACACTATATTTTTTCAGATCATGACGCAATTTTTAAGATTGGATAAAGATAGCCTGAGTAAATAATGACCTCATTCATTAAGGGACAAATTCTATCCAAAACAACCTGGACCTCTGGGGAAAAGTTACTGTCTGACATACCACAGCACACACTTCCCAAAGATTTCCATTTTTGTCTCATCAGTCCATGGAAAATTTTCTCAAAAGAGGTCATATAGATGTTTTGTAGCAAATTTGAGTTGGACCTTTGTGGTATGCTTGGCCAGCCTTTGTTTCTGGTTTAGGAGCTTTCCCATTACTGCCAAGTCTCTCTGTTAAACACTGACATTAAGGAATCGATGTCTGCACAGCTGTAGCTGCTGTTCTGGGTTCTTGTGACCTCCTGGTTATAGCCAATGTGATCTCTGAGAAATTTTGGTCGATCAGAGTCTCCTGGAAAGGCTCACCAGTGCTGTATGCTTTTCTAACTATGGTTCATTGTCTTCAGCCAGAGCCAATTAAGATCAAACTAGCTGATTTTGATCACTGATTGATGAACTGATTGGCAAACCCCCAATTTTAACCATCTACATATTCGGTGTGCAACCATGTTCTTCAATCCATTAGTGCCGTACAACATTGTTTTTCTACAGTAATTGCTTTAAGATCATGTGATGCTTTTTGAGATCCGACTAAAAGACTTGAACTGAACATCCTGACTGGCCTCCAAAAACATTCCATCTCCGAATGTGTCTATGAGACCTGAGGTTTGGACAGAGGTTCACCTTCCAGCAGCACAGCCTAAGATGCAGCAAAAACAGTTGACTTTCAAACACTTTCATATGTTAAAATAGCCCGGTCAAAGACCAGACCTTAAGTCCTTTGAGAAGTACGTGGAAATAAAACTCCTACGTCCAATTCAACTGCAATTGAGACATTCTACATGTGCAGACCTGGCCAAGAGACACCAAAAATGTACACAAGGTAATGGCTGAATACAAAAACAAAGACCTATTATTAACCTTACACTTTACAACTATCCACTACTTTTGTGTTGGTCTAACTCTAAAACTCCACATGAAATACAATACAATAAATGTAGTGGTTGTGGAGACGGTCTGTTGGGTGTAAGCACTATTTGACCTAACGGTATGAGACACCGTTAGGTCGTTCAAAACCCCCGTTTATGTCCTGGGTTTCCACACTGACAGGTTACTAAGGTAATAACAGTAAGACAAAGCACAAAGAAGATAAAACGTTACCTTCTGTCGTCGCACACGTCGACATGGCCGTAAGTTCAGTTTGACAGGTTAAAAACGAGAGCGAGGGCGCGGTGTGCGTCGACACCGTTTTTTGTCCTCTCTACAGGTTGCAAGAGCAAACTTCCGTGACACCTGGATGATGTCACTACACGTCACGTGACTAGGCACTAGGACTGCAACTGACCTGGAAACGAGGAGAAGATTTCGTGTAGAAACGTGCCGCCTGCTTTCCAGGAACGCGGGGTTGTGGTGTGGGGTTGATATCGCTCACAATTAGTTCCTTGAACCGGTTTACTGTGTTTACACATAGAGGTTATCAGAGGATACAAGTCAGTACAATGACTAATAACCTGATTGATCGATGCAATCTGCGACTGTTATCAGCCATAATTTCTCTTTTTAAATTATTGGCCTGTATGCGAACATCTCATGTACAAACTTAGGATTTTAGGTATGTGCCACTTAGTGGGCAAAAAACTAGAAGAAAGCGACGTTGCTTCATTAAATGAGAATACTGTATCAGCCGAATTCATTTCTTTTTCTCTCTCCTTTCGACTATTTCAGCCAGTTTGTCTTTGACTCTGTGCTTAAAGGACATTTTAGAAAGATTTCTGACAAATGATTTTAGGAAGAAGTCAATTATTATCTACTACCTGTAGCCAAGGTGTCTCTTCTTTGGCATTGCTATATAGAGGTGAGGATGACATTTTTCATAATAAACGGTAAAACAGCACCACCTATCGGTGCAGATGAGTAAGAACAATTTTGACACTACAAGCGTCATAAGCAGTTTTGAGGTACGCATACGTCACCTTTAGCGACATGGTTTACATTTACATTACATGTGAATTTGTAGCCAATTCTGTTCATGTCGCTCCTAATACTCAAATTTTATTTGAATGTATTTTTGATGACGCAATTAACGTGTAGAGTATCATAGAAATTCAACTCATTCTTACAATTCAGCAGGGCTAATTGCGTCCACAGGCCTCGTATTTTAACTTTACCAATATCATGTAAACTTTTCTCACACACCGAATGTCACGTTTTCATTAGTTGTAATCCGTATTCAATTAAAACGTACAGAAATAAGTGAAACAAATCACTTTGTGCAAATAATTATGAACAAAGTTACTACAATAAATTCCCTTTTCAGTATCAACCAAACTTACCGAGTTACATTTGTTAAATATAACGTGACCCATTGTATTAAAAAAACAAATAAAAAAGATGGAAAGTTCTCTACCAACTTAGTGATTTACATATTTGGCCAGCAGGTGGCAGCATTCAACTACTTCCCTTTTAACTGGAACCTGTGGTTAATTCACACAGTTCGTTTAATAGAAGCCAAAACATCAAAGTTGAGTCTGAAATATTTATTAAGAGACAAAAATATTTAAAAAATAAAAAATATTGTACATTTTGAAAAGATATAGTGAAAGCTTACATATACAAAAACCAAAGCGCTAAATGTAACAGCCTTTTCACAGGCTGAAGGAATAGCTAATAACATTCAGTGTGCAAATGTAAATACGCAGAGCAAAAGGTGAAGCAAACTGCGGTTCTACACTCAGTTTTACGCCAGATTTAACTTCATAACCTTTACAAACCTAACAAAAAAAATAAAAAAATATTTCTAGTGTTTCTACTACTGCTAGATGTTTGGTTACCTTCCATTTCAGTAACTCTCAACAGAAACATCCCAACTAAGTGCTCAGTTTATGTAGTAGCCTTAACTTAACAGCTTTGTGTTTCTGCACTTAAAAATACTAACCATTGGCCCAGGGCCACAGTGATCAGACCAACAGTTTCTTGTACTGGCTGTTCAGGTTTGCTTCCAATGAGTTCGTTTTGCTCACTGATGAAGACATTGTGGAGCATTCGGTGCGGCTGGACTTCAGAATGGGTCTTTTGCTGGATCTGTACGAGTCAGACGACGAATTGGTGAGACTACCCTTCGTCGACGATCTACACAGCATGTTGGACAGCTGTCTCTGACACTGGGAAGAGCCGAAATAGTAGAGGAGGGGATCCAGGAGGCAGTTCAGGCTGCCCAAACACAAAAACATCAAATAGAGCCCGTAGGAGCTGTCGGTGGCCTTCGAGGCATTGTTGGATCCCTCAAACAGCAAGTAGTGTGCCAGCAGGAAGCAGTTGGTGGGCATGAAGCACAGCACGAAAATCACTAGGACCGTCAAGATCATCACCACCGCTCTTGTTTTTTTGCGTGATCTTCCTTGAAGCCCGCGTGCCACGCTGCTCAGCGTCCAGATAACTTTGGTGTAGGACCCCACCGTGACAAGAAAAGGCAAAACGAACAGGGAGAAACAGATGACAATGAAATATATCTTCAACCACAAAATCGCCTCAATGGTTTGGACGTCGTGGCAGGTGGTGATGTTCAGCCCCTCAACATAAGCCGTCTGGTTGGAGACAACAAGAGGAACAGAGGCGGCTAAGGACAGGACCCACATGGTCACGCAGGCTTTGATGGTGTTCTCCGTCTTCCTCCAAGCCAGGGAGTCGATGGGGTACACAACCGCAAGGAACCGGTCCACGCTGATGCAGGCTATGAGAAGGACGGAGCAATACATGTTCCAGTAGAAGCTGGCGGTGACCACTCGGCACAGGAACCAGCCAAATATCCAGTTGTTGCCCATGAAGTGGTAAGAGATCTTGAAGGGGAGCATGAGGCCGAAGAGCAGGTCAGCAGAGGCCAAGTTCAGCATGTAGATTGCCGCCGGCTTCTTTGGCTGGATGCCTTTAAAGAAGGTCACGATGGCGGCGAGGTTGATGGGAACGCTGATGCAGCACACAAAGGTGTAGAACGAAGGCATGAGTACCGTGGAAATGGGGCTCGTCAGGAACTGACGTGCCTCTTCAGAAAGGGATCCTTTTAATGTTTTATTCCTTACTGTTTGGTTTGGATGAACCGATTGCTGATCTTCATCGACATAATCTATCGGTTCATATGTGGCTGCTGGACCAATGACAAATGTCCGTAGATTAGTGCCTGGCGAAAGAAAAAATAAATAAGCAAATCAGGACCCAAATTGCTATAAACTGAAATATTTACTATTCAAAGAGTTAATTCAGAGAAATACAAAGTCATTATGAAGGGCCAAAGGCGAATTAACTGACAACACCTCAGATAGATCTAATCATTTCATACTTTTACATTTTCAGTTGCTTCTGACAATTTTTTTTAGGTATATAAAGGCTGGGTGTTTTATATGAACTGTCAATTTGTGCTTTGTACCTGCTTTGGCAACTGATGATTTAGAGTAATTATCTGTAATATCTATCTGTAGCGGATCAGTTGAGAGTTATTGGATCAGGAAACAAATGTCTCAAACAGAGACAAAAACCAGAATAAAGTAGAATATATTCTATATAATCTTCTGAAAACATTGAATCCTTTAAGTCAAACATTTCAGTATGACTATCTTGAATATTTTCAAGACATTAACCTTAAACAGTAAATAATTTTTTTTAACAAAGAAAAGGTATTTATTTATTGTATGTGTTACATATATAAGTTGACACGATTAATGCAGAAGTAGGGAGGGACGTAAAGAAAATCTTGGGAACAAAATTACTGGATAAATAATGCAAACAGATTGGCCTGATTGGAGAACCATGAACTTGTGTTCATTCTAGGACCACAGAATATGTGAAATTTCCAAATAAACCTAAATAAACACGGCGGTCCCTCGTAGGCAATGATCTACATTAAGATGGCTCAGGACTCACTCACATGGCTCTTTGGCCCTTTCACAATGGCTCTTCATACATTTGGTTAAAAATGACAAAGAACCAACTAATTTTTCCAACATATAATAAAAATCCAGTTTCTTGTGGAATGACCACATTAAATTTTCATGACAGAACGAACCAAAAAGTGATGCATTGTTTTACATCTATTTTTCTTGTAATTTTTTTTTACACTGATTTTTTTTTTTTTTTTGACAAATAACATAACATAGAAGAGAATCTATTCATGAGGATAAAAAAGGGCACCTTGGATTGTAAAAGTTGCAGATGATTTAGGGCTCCATTCAATCTTTGACCGGCCCTGTACTAACTTTCTAACACAAACACAAAAAAAGAAAAAAATAACAAAAATAAAAACATAATCACTCAAAAGTAGTCTTTAATTTACCATCCATGCTTCAATTTTGGGGGAAAATAACAAATACTACAAACTTTAAAATGAACCAGCCCATTATTTAATGTCCACTCATATTTTTTTCCCCTCTAACATGGAGATGAGAAAAAATGCCAAAAAACATCCTGGTTTCTTCCTACTTTGTTTTCTAAAACCAGCTCATTTGTGTGCGAAAAGCCACATCAGTTACGTTTAAAAAAAAAAAAAGCAGTAAATAATTTGCTGCGTACGATTTTGACGTATAATTAATTTCAGACGGATAAAACGGAAACGTTTTCTCACCGTTTATTTTGTAAGCGCCAGCAGCAGAAAACACGCAAACCAGCACCAGAACCAAAGACCTTCGGTCCCCTGAAAACATCATGTTGGTGAAATCGAAAGGAAGGCGGCTCCAGACGTTCTGCGTCTCTCTCCCACGTCCCTCTGCAGTTTATCAGACTCCCGAAGACTTTTTGTTTCCGCCCAAATTTAGTCTCAAACGTGTCTCCTCCCCCCAGTGTCCGGCGCTTCACTCCAATTCCTTTCTCCTGATGTCACCTTTCCCGACACACAATAACAGCCCGACCATCAGGAAACCATTACAAAGACCGACCATGTACATAAATAAATAGGTAAATAACACATTCCTCTTTAATAACTGCGTCGCATTACAAACCAAGCTTCAATGTGCCTTATTTTAATGTTAAGCGTCCATCACGTCACTAAAATTCAAAACAGGAAAGCCCCGAAACAAGTACAGTACTTATTTTATTATTTTAAATGATATGAAATCAACTTACAATGAATTTTCATGGCTAACTAAAAAAAAAAAAAAACTGCATATCCTACAGCCATAAGTATCAGGAAAATTGTCCATCTTTATGAGACAGGAAACGTTCCCCTTCACTTCCGGTCACTTCCGTCGTACCAGCAACGTCAAACTCCAGTCTTTGAAGTCCTGCAAATTTTAGGCGTCCTAAATGAGTCAGACGGTCTCTTCTTGACAGAAGGAAAGCGTTAAAGGAAAGCTTTACTTAACAGTGTATTACTAGAAGGTGTTAGCCGAAAGAAAGAAGGTTATGGACTTTACCAGACATAGTAATTTCCGGACTATAAGCCGCGACTTTTGTCTCACGCTTTCAGCCCTGCGGCTTATACAATGAGGCGGCTTATTTATACATTTTTTCTAACGGCCACCAGGGGCGCTCGAGCAGAAAAGGTAAGAGTGAGACAGGTGGAATATATGTGTAGAGGAAGACGCAAGTTCAGTGTAACGTAACACGTCTCAGTGCTCAGGAGGAAGATTAAGAAGCTCTCAGTGACTTTTACCGGTATGTTTTTTTAACCAGCCCTGTTAGTGCTGTGCTACCGTGTTGCTGCTGTGTTAC